>JAANSM010002158.1:0-15859 GCA_036850725.1 Orchesella villosa
GGTTTGACATTTCGATACACGTTGGAAAACTTGGGAATGTCTATACAATAACAGCCAGAATGTTTCATGTATTGCAACCTTTTAAACTTTAATCTTTATTAAATTCCACCATGCATACTCATTATATCCATGATTTCAAATTATTAAGCGTTTAAGGGAACAGGAAAATAAAATTACACTGGTTTTCATCACATATCCCCTACTCGTTCTTTTCATACATGCGGTGGTAAATATTTATTTGCAATCATATATTTTTGTTCTGGTGATTCTCCTAGATGAAAAAGTTATTGCTCCTCTCGCTTCTCCACAAAATCGGATCAAGAGGGACGAAAAACTGGCATGAATACTTCATTTTCCTCAGCCCACAAAGCTGAAACCAGATAGATGGACGGAGGTAGTAGGTAGTTAGTTGTTTGCAGAACGAGAGATTGAAGAGGAAATGGCTTGAAAATTCATCTCATCGCCATTACTATTAATACGATTATGGCTTCTTGTGACGAGCCTACATTCGGGTATTCCCTCACGTATGTTCAAGTGCAAAACAGAAGGATCCAAGCAATTAAATGGAAATACTGAAAAGGGCAAAAGGTTTGGCGTGAAAGTGGATATGAAGCGAACACATGTGGGTGAGCAGAGCGGGGCTCACTTTTAATGGAAAATGGGTGCAAAATCCAATTGAATGAAATGATGATTTTTCTCCTGCTGCAAATCCTGTAAGTTCCCGTTATTTTGCGTTGACTAGATTCCTTTTCCAGTGTTAATGCATAATATCCTGAAAGCATAATAATAATGACCACACATGTCCCTCCCTTTATGGTGTCAGCATTTTTATAGGAGTCATTTTTAAGAGACGACCAGAAACAGCGATTCACATTTGCAAAAACTGCGAGGGGGGAATAAATAGATGGAGGCAAATGAGAAATCGGCGTGTGTTGTGTCGTGTCCATATATTTCCTCTTGGGTAATAAATTAAATAAAACGGTTGATGAAGAGTCGGCTTAATGGGCTCATGTTTCGTGCTCACGACGTGATGATGGTGTCAAGAGCTTCGCGTTATTTTTTTCATCTTGTCATGGACCAGCAACAGCGACGCACCTCTCTGGTGTGTATCCTACGTTGGGATATTATATATTTTATCATAACCTCATTTCGCAAAAATACACGGCACAACTTGATGACGATGCCCATCCCATGATAATGATAGCCGAATGGGGTAGTTGGTTTGGAGGAAATCTTGCGAGGAAATATGATTGCAGCTTTTATGCGTTTCTGAATTAGAAAATCCTTTGACCAACAACATCGACATAATAAAAACGAGATCCCTGTGGAGTGTAGATGGAAGCTAGAGAGATGACTGAAATGAGGGAATTCTCAAAAATATGTACATTTTGTATACTATAAGGTGCTATACCTACCTTTTCTTTTCAAGTGGATGCATATTGTGGACTCGCTTCTATCTCTATCCTATTTGAAAAATCTGATTAGATTTTTTTAGCCACGAGCGAAAAAGGCTGAGCACGTTTATTTTGCTCTCATTCAGCAGCTGCTGCTGCTTCAGCCACTGTCGTCCATTTCTTGAGTTCATGGTTATTACAACGTTTATCTTTTGCAAGCAGCGGAGGGTCATCCCTTCCCTTGTTGACCCTAGCACAGTAGGGCATTTGACTTCCTAAAAGCAGACTATATGGCATATGGCTTCTTCTTTCCATTCCAGGTGATTGTGACAAACCAACATTTTGCGATGAAAGTATCACAGTTTTTCATCCCGATACAAAGAGAATATCAAAGAAGATGTTGAAGAAGATGATGATGATGAAATATGAAAAGAAATATAGTAGAAGAGCTAAAAAAATATGAAAATCCTTTCTGCGTGCATATCATCATCAGACTCCTCTCTGTTCCATATCATTGGGAACCCGGAACCAAAACTAAACGAAGCCACCTTCCGTGAGTTGTTTACGGATATGGTGATGGTTTTGATATGATGTTCCTCTCCTCCTTAAAAAGCCACTGTTACATGGAATTGGAAAAGAACAGAGTTGAAAGAGAAGAAAAGACTTGACTTTGCCTTGTGTGTTTGTGTAGAATTGAAACCTGAAGGAGTCCTATACATATTTTACTACACTCTGATGTTGTATGTGTACAATATAATATATGTATGTATACATCATAGATGGAATAAAGAATGGTAGGCGAAGGGAAAGGAGAGAGCCTCAAGTTATTTATTTCACGATATGACCTCTCGTCCGTAAACTAGGGGAAAGCAAGGTAGCTCGCAAGATGAGAATGGTTGGATGACATTTGATTGCTTCTCCCTCCTCTCTCTTGAAAAATCTACGGTAACTTCAATTTACCTGTGTCCTCACTCTCATAAAATGCCTTTTTGCCTCGAGGACTATTTCCTTTATATCACATGTATATGTGCTTCTTCCTCCTTTTGCATCTCCATGAAAATGTCTTGGCTGCGCACCTTCTACTTAAAACATATAATATTGCAAGACGAAAACGACAAGAAATATGCTTCAGTGTGTTTTGCTACACCATGCCCCACGCATATTATACAAGAAAAGAAAAAAGTGTGGTGTGTTAGGTAGAGCTCGATTGGATGACGAGTCGACGATGAGCTGAGTTGACTTGAAAGAATCTCTCTTGAATTTGATACTGTGTGTGCGACAAATTTGCCATCCTATATTTTATTATTACATTACCCACCAAACCACCATCATGATATATGATTATATCATCATGGCATACTTAAAAAATAGGGACACCCGAGGAAACAAGAAATCCCGGGTGGAAAGAGAGACGGAAAAAATGCTCAGGGACTCCCTTTTTCAGTGATTCGCTAAATGAGAAAAAAAAACTTTTTTTCTAGTTGGATGAGATGCTCAAATTCGGAAAACATTGGGAAACGACATGCTTTTTTCCCTTCGAAATACGATCCCGCAGCGGCACTGCTATCCGCGTGTAACTGTAGCAGTACCACCACTAACTACTTGAAACTGTCATGCATTATCTATTATAACGGCCCTCATATGTACATTGGACATCCCTATAGCAAGCTCTCCTTCAGCTTTCACTTTACCCTTTTTGGGTTGAATAGTAAAGTACTTGCTGAAAAGATGTGGAATGCAAAAAGAGAAGCTGGCTGCAATCTGACTCCAATTCCTTCATTTTCTCTGGTAGAAGGACGAGGAGGAGACAGAAAAAATATTGTGTAAGGTGACATGATGACATGTGTGTGCCTAGTCAACTCCTTCCTCTAAACATGATAAGGAATATTACAGCAGCGTAGCATAATGTAGCGTGTAACCCTATCCAAACCCTACCCAACTGATTCTCATCGTATCGTCAAAAAATATATATCTATTATATCTAATATATATTTTCCCGTTATGCCCCACTTTTCCCCCATCTTGTTTCTCTCCTTCACAGTCACTTGGCAATTATTGGCATTTGCCAAAAACTGGGAGAGAAAAAACTTTTTAATCCTTCAGAAGCATGTAAAAGGACACATTCCATCTCAACCCCAATATTTACCTTATATTTGTTGAGGCTGCCATTTGTTACATTTTTCTCTTGGTTCAGTTCACTACACACATACCCAAGTTTTCTATGTTTTCCCTTTGCATCTGCTATATGCTGTCTTCTACTCAAAGTTGAAAGTAGGTCACACGAGTAAAGGGAACATATTGAAAGCGAGAAATATATTTGATTAGGTTGAATAAGAGAAGAGCGGATGGAAAGTGGACATGTAAACAATGAAAATGAAATGAATGTCGATGTGAGTGAACAAGAGAAGGAACCTTTTTGCCAGAAAAGTTGAAAGTATCGAAATCGAATTGAGCAATTAAATGTCTCAGAGGCTTCTATTAACTAGATGTTCACATAATGAAAAAACTTGCGCTCCTCTTAAGGATATTTTCTTTTGCTCCACTGTAAATAGCCAGACAATGAGGCAAAAGGCAGTCACGTATAGTTTGAGCTTGTGTGCACTTATTTGCAATCTGTAGAATCTCATGGGTCCTTATTACGAAAAAGTTAACCCCTTACTTACTTGGAAAAAGAAAGTCAATTCACTGCTGCTTTATAAGATTCACTTTGATTACGAGAGCAGAAGAACGAGTCACTTTCTGCCTAAAAAAGAAGACAAACTTGGACGGCAATGGTATGCTTGATGGGATGTGGCATGTGCCATTTTAGTAGGTTGTCAGGTACAAACTCCTTCGCACATACATTTAGCCTAGCCCCACCCGTATTGCACTAAGTAAGCGTTTCTTCTGATGGAGCAAATGTCTCAGGTGGTAGGAAGAAGATGGAGGGGGCAACAAAGGTTGATTTAACGGTTTTTCAAATGAGTTTTTTCTTCGGCTTGATATTTTTTATGATGCTTTAGAAGGAAATATTATAAAGTAATCTTCACAAAATAGTGTTCTTTAAAAAAGAATATCCCCACATTTTCATTTTTATCATCTCGCCAGCTCCACCAACTCTTTCTGGCATTGGCAATAATAATGCTTGATTTGCGTGTTTGCATCATGAAAAAGATGAATATCAGATGGAATGGAAAGTAAGGAACCATAAACGACCTGATATAAACGAATACAACCCTCCTGCAATGGTAGATCCCTACACCCTATATGTAAATGTGAATCTATTTTTGGAGGTGTGTGTATCCAATCATGATAGGATACTTATCATCATCGCTTTAAATGGCATTACGATCCCATTTCTTGCATCTTCTTTCCTCCTTGCATCACTTCCAGAAAATGTTCCTCCGCTAGACGCTTATACCTTTAATGTACATGAAAGGGATGAGGGAAACGGCGGTGGTGCAGTTGGCAGTGGTGTGGTGGGAATAAGGTGCATGCATTTTATTTTTGCATGAATTCATCTCATCTAAATTTCTCTTCTGCTTCGTGAATGATGATGATGATGATGCTATGATATACCTTCGTTTCGGTATGGAGGAGTATATGGGGAGGGAGGTGTAAACCAACAGCTGGCAAAGCTATCATTTTCTTCTCAAGTCCTCAATCAAAATGGAGATTTTTTTACGACACCAAAAGATTTTCTTACTTTATCCCCCATTTCTTCTTCTTCTTTCCCTTGCCTTGCATATCATGTCGTGTCATAAAGATCGCTGGGAAATACATATTTTTTATCGAGACTTCTCTCTCCTCCGTATTTCCCCTCTCCTGTTTTCTCTTCTTACTTTTCATGAACACGTTATGTTTTTATGCACACAAGCCAAGCAAGCCAAAGCCAAGTCAGCATTCGAGATGAGTTCTCATCCTCTTCGTCTCTTGCTTCATCTTGAACAACTAGATTTTTTATGTTGTTTTCTGTCCATTTCTCCCTTCATCTTCTCATTTGGATCTTTAGGAAAAATAGTGAATTGGGAAATATCGATCCCAATATTCTTTCGTATTTGTTTCCTTATCAAATGAAATGAGATGATGATGTGACAAAAGCACTTTTTACATTCATTCTCGTACTCCTACATACATCCGTATATTTTTATTGCAGAACAGAAGAAGAGGCAGGCGACCCCAGCTCATATTTGACTTCAGCACTCTTCTTCCGTCTCCGCCACATCTTCATGTTTCTGACGGAGAACACGAGACAGTAAATATAGTTTGTCAGTTCATTCCACTTGTCATCAGAAAGTTTTTGGCTTGGTGAAGCATGTTTCTTTTCCAGCATTTAAGTGCCTATGTACATGACATCAGTGCTTCGGAACTTCTGAACGCAACGTCTTGGGGTATGGCAATGCAAAAGCAGATAAGATGATGAGGAACTGAGGAAGTCGAAAATCTTATAAAATGAATGAATATACAGATCAAATTGACATTTTTTCCCTTCTCATCCACCGAGGACGACCAACTTTTTATGAGGAAGAGGAAGTTGAGTTTTACTTGTGGTTTTTTCACGATCAGTCTTGTGCTTATTGAGCCACGCACAAAAATATTATGTACATTGTTTCATGTGACAATAAGTAAAGTAAATTTGTGAATGGGGTTTAGGGAGCAAGAGAAAAAGCAAAAGGGATGTTGTTCATTTGGTAATGGTTGTCGGAAAGAGTCCTTCCATTTTTTATGTGCAAAAGATTGCAATCTCAGTAGAAAACAAAAAAGTGAAACTTGTCCATATAAAAATGGTTATTGGATGCACGCGGGCGGATATTCTGTCATCATGATGACATATTAAAAGGGAAAAGGATCCTTATTCGGGGAGAGGAAGCGAAAGGTCTTGTATATTGGGCTAGAGACACACATATATGTGCTTACTCATTCTGTACGTTGTTACTTCCTCTAGCCCTTTCTTGATTCTCGCGTGATTCATCTCTAGGACGTTGGATGTGGAGTGGATGTGTGGATGTCGAAGTCGATGTCACCCAGAAAAAACAAGAAATCTCATTTTAGTTAAGTCGAGCTCATAAAACAAGTTTGTTTCTCCGTTTATGGCCCTTGTCAAAGAGATTGTTCCCTGAGCGTCTCTCCATCTCCATCTACTATACTTTTAATGTAAGCAAACATGCTGAGTTTTTGAAAGCTCTGCGAGAGTAAACCAACAAAAGAGAGACTTCTTCGACAAGAGTCTCGTAAAAATTGGCCATTAAAAATTTATTCCGTAAAGAATGCTCCGAGTCGTCCTACCCTCTTCTCTCCACTTGCCTCTTTTACACAATCATATGTGGATGGGGAAAGGAAAAAGAGACAACAGTTTTTATTTCCACTTCCACTTGTCCTTCGTCTTCCGTCTTATCATCATCATCGTGGTTTCGTGAGCTCTCTTCTCTAGTTGCTGTATATCCACATCTCTTCATCTCCACGCTTGAGTGTATATATGCTTTCACTATCAACTAAATTTATCTTATATACTACAGTAGCGCTACTCCATGTTTAATGAACAATGACAACAGAATGAAGACACCTAACCAACATACATCATTTGTTTTGTACACAAATCAAGTGATAGAGACAATATAGTGAGCAACATGTTCTTTCTTCCTTCCCGCTTGCTCCAGCTCAATATATCTCCAATCCAATAGTATATTATTATATACATCATCAAGTCAGTATTAGCCGTCAGTCATTAAGTAACATTATGGATGGAGAAAGTTGTCGAGATTGAGAGCTTTTGTTTTTTAACCACTCCAGAAAAATATGGTCCCCATCAAAATTATACTAGTTTAGTTGGTTTTCGTTCCAGTTGAACAAATCCCCTTTTGTTTTGCTGGCTCTGCATATGTGCAAAATCATATCATCACTTCCATTCCAGCCTCCGTCAGTTTGATAATGAAACATGTGTATAAAATCATATATGTTTTTATTAAGATGAATGATCCTGTTTTCTCCCTGCTCCTATTTTGTTAAAAACAGTATAGGTATTAATGGCGTTCATGAAAAGTGGAAGAGGGGAAAATCATCTTTCACCATTAGATTCCACTCTATAAAGTTTGGCAGCTCATTAAGTATGAAAGCACAAGGTTTATTTTAGAACATTGTCAACTCATTTTTTTTGCTTGTTATTGACTCAATAACTGAACCAACTCAGTTTGTTTCCACTTTTCCATCCAATTCTTTTTTGATAAACAATTTATTTTGATTTTGAAAGCTTTCCACTCACAATCACAATTCCATTAGTACACAGTAGCATCCATATACCTACATGATTGAATCTCTTTACAAGAAATTTGCAACTCAGTTATCATTGCCATCATCCTCATCTTGATTAGAATCACTCCAAGTAATAAGCGTGCTATATACTACTATATTCCATGTTAGCAAGTAAGAAGGCAGATACAAAAGTCAAGTATTGAGATCGAGATCATAATCATCATTATGATATAAATGCGTACATTTGAGATGACAATAACATTTTTTAGTCAATTATCATCATAGCATGTAACGCTACTTATAAGAATGAGCATAAAATGTTTTGCTAAAAGGTTTTTTCAATTAAAATCCCAGCTAAACCTTTTATAGTCGTTGAGTGGAGAACGGATTCTAATTTGCTAACAATTTCGCAGGAATCTATGTGGAAATTTTCCAGTAAAAGTATATTTAGGGCAAGAAAAACAAAAATGAGGATAAAAACTTGCGTTATTACAATGATCATGATGATGATCAGCTATTTGCAAAACAGGAGTAGAAAAAAAATTGTTTGAACTTTTTCTTGACAAGGCTCCAAGAAAAATGCTGGCTCTCTAGGTATTCTAGTTTAATAATTTAAGAGGAAGCTTATTACTACACATGTACGCGTATATACATATATTCTATAAGAAATTGGAGAATACATAAAATGTGGTGTGCATTTCATTTCACAGCAAATGACATTTCTTTTTGGATTTTGGGGTTAGATTGGAGTGAATGGGTATATACAGCATTTCTGAGTGACTCAATGCAATGCGACAACACCAGACAAAATTAACAATAGAAGAGGATATATGGAAGTGAAAAGGAAATATGTATATTTTTGATAGTGTAGTATAGTGGATAAGAAATAAGCGGAGTGAAGTGATAGGATTTCGTTTTCCATCCTCTTCTTTTCTGGACTGACTCGTCGTCGTCGTCTTGCACAAAAGTCAAACTTGTGTGTAAAGTAAAAAGTAAGTAAGTTGAAGGAAAAACATAGACTTAGCAGCTCAGTGAGCCAAGAGCACAAGGACAAGCGATGCAAAATAGGAATATGTGTAAGGATTTGTATATTTGGGTGAAATGATCGTGATGATGATGACGATTTCATCCTAAGGGAAAGAGTAGAAAACTAACAAGGAAATACGAACAGTTTGAGCGAGAAATGTAGTATAGTAATGAGATGCAAAACTCGTAAAAGTTCCATTAGGTAATGACGGTGGTAATTTGGCCAAAAAAGGTCTCATTCCACTTTCCTTTGCTCATTCAGTCCATGCTCCTCGTCGAATCCTTCTTTGCCGAGAGTAGCAGAGTGTGAGTCGCTGCCAATGGGAAACTTTAACTTTGGCTAATAATAATAGAGACAAGAATAGATACAAAGTGGCGGTGATGGTGTTGGTGGTAACGGGGAAAGAGACTGTGAGAGAGCTAACAAAGCTTCATTCAATCTGCTCCATTCTATAATGTCACTAGTTCTCCTTCTCTCTCTCCCGAGATGGGAAAGGAAATGAAGCTAATCCCAAATAAGAGCCCATCAAGAAACATGTAAATCTCGTCAACAAAGCCAAAAGAACAAATCCATTCGGATTAAATCCTGACAACTTTATCATTTGCATGGAATCCACTGCGCTCCTCTTTTCTTTCCTTTACACATATGGACATTATTACATTATGGACTTACTTACCCTTACCTTTTACTTTATATGTATGCTACTTTTTAAGAGCTGTATTAGATTTCGCTCCTACTCCGCCAAATTTTATTCGTGTCAAAAGAAGCAGACAAAGACGGGAGCAGCCACTCCAAATCTACATCTACATCCAACAAAATCCACACTTTCACTCGCTCCACTCAACTTTCCATGTCAGCAAGAAACGACTTGACTCTAATCTGTGTACACGAATAAAACAAGGGAAATGGAGAACTGATGAGCCATCACGGGTTTACAATGCACTCGTAAAAAGAGAATCTCTTCTTCCTTCCTCCTGGCATTATACTTTTACACTTTAACAAGTACATATATACTATGATTGCTCAGGAAAAACATTAAAAACAGGCAATTAACTTAAAACAAGCCAATAAGGAAAGATTGCTTCAATGTTACTTTGTTAGTTATGATAGACTACTACATTTTTACAATATTATGTCAGGACAATTGAGTCGCACCAGTAGGCTATCACGTAGATTGAAGGATTAGTTTCGGAATGATATTACCAACGAAAAACCATTAAAACAAACTTTTACGCTTTTACCTCTTCATGCTTATAATTTATTCTCAAAACTAAACCGAAACCAAACAAAGTTCACGATATTTTGTTTGGAGAAGAGATTTTGATCCAAATTTATCAACCCTTTTGTTTCAAGCTTTCTTTAAGTCGTTAGTCGATACTATATACTTTTACATATACTTTTGATGAGGCTGACAAAGTTTGGGAAAGGGATTAAATTTTTTGTTTCATATCCTAATTACCAGAAACAAGTTAGTTTTGTGTCGTATATACATATAATTATTATCGATATAAAAAATTAACGCTGATCTTCTGACATCTGATGAAAATGTATGGAATGTTATGAATGAATGTTAAATATACTGATAAACTTTCGTTCAAATACAATACTTGTCAAACAACATTGGAAATCTAGGATATTCTTATAGGTTGATTTTCAAGCAAAGTCAAATATACAAGGTATCGGCAACTGGTTACGGTAAACACTGGAAATATAGGAAAACCGTCGTACGTTAGTTGATGCAAAGCCTAAAAGTATACATCATACAGTAATTCTCATGTGTGATTGTCACATACACATTGACAAAGATAAGATAAATGATAATATATAAAGGTGTTTTAAATCAGTTGTATCACTAGTTTTTCCCCGTAGCCTTTCACGATGAGTAATCAAAATGAGTTTGATGATAACAAATCAATTAGTGTGATGCTATTGAACATATATATATCATCATCACCGTTTTGGTTTATGCATATTATTGCATTCCGCTCTGCCGTGCGATAAGCACTTGAATTATCAGGACCAGAACCTCGTCAGTTTTGCTTACGGCATTGTAACTTTAGCTTCAATCTGGTTTTCTTATGTGTAAACTTTTGCTTTTACACACTAGGCTAGTCAGCAGCGAGCAAAGTTTTTTAAGGTGACAAAAGTAATATAAATATGGCCGCAAGACGTCTTCACTTTTTAATTTACGCCACGATAGCAAACTGTTGTTTGTTTCTGGTGGTGTGCGGCGTAGCGCTTGGCACTAATCAATGGTTCAGTACATCCACAAAGACGAATGACGACGTTACTGGGATTGAAGTCAAAACTTCCTACGGTTTATTTGTGGGAGAAAAGACAAAAACAAATGTGGGCAGTAGTACCAAATTCAGTTTGAAAAGTAATTAACATATTGCTTCATTAATTCAAATTCCATATATGGATATGCTGCTACAAGCATATAGCATGGGTTGCAGTAAATAAGAGGACTTCTTGTGATGAGCATAGTTGTGCTTTCTAATTTTTTTGTTAAAGGAGAAATAATGACTTTCTAACAAGTGAAATTGTTCAAAGTTGTTTGTCAGGGTTCTAAATGCATGTTTAGCTGTGGGAAGTCATCCGATGCTCGAAAAGAAGACATTCAAAATTTAATTGGTGGATTGGATGAAGCTGATTATAGAATTTGCAACAGATGAATACAACCCGCCGACTAGGAGCAGAAGTGCAAATAACACGACTCGTCAAGCTGAAGGTTACATTTTGTTAATGAAACAAAACTGACTAAATAATGAAAATTTTCATTATGAATAACATTTGCACACGTTTGATGCTGGTTTCAGGGATAGAGCGAAGGAGAATCTTCATAAACTTTGGCCTTTACCTGGCCACAATTGCATTTATCGCGCTGGGAATGATATTTGCGATCGTAGCAGGTGTTCTTGCCTTATACAACACGTATCGAACGCCAAATCCAACCTGTTTTGAGTGTGTCTGGTCTCTATGTCTGGAATGGGATTGCAGGTGGGCCGGTTCCTATAAAAGAATCATATTAAGTTAGCAATGAAGTTACATGAAGTTTTTCGCTTTACAGCTGCATCCGTGCTTCTCGCCATGATCATGTGGATTATCCAGTTAACAACGTGTCTGAGGAAAAATGCAGCAATTAGTGACACCCTTAGTGGCTCACACAACTCGGATGGTGTTGGATCTCTGGGGATCTCTTTCTGGTTAACTACACATTTACGTCATGCCCATTTACATTACGTTTAGGTTTAAGATTTCAATGGTAAATAACGCTACTTTTCTTGTGCTCCTAATAGGTGTCTCATTCTGGCTATCGTTTTCGCTGTCGCTAACATTGGCGTTATCAGATATCGCACGTGGAAAATCCAGAAGATGGAAGAGAATAATGTTCGAGTCATGACCGACAAGCTGGAAAGTGGTGACATCTTACTTTTTTAACGAACTAAAACTGAGAATTTAAGAACTACCATATTTTTCAGTCAAAAATAATTTTTTTATTCGTTTTACTTCAACCCTCATACTTTAACGTACACCTTGCCTTGTCTTGTAAAATGTGATTTATTACAACTTCCAAAAACCGAATGAGTTCTCCATAATTAATCTGATCTAAGAAATCTGACGTTTGTGCATAACGTGTTTTGAATTTCGAAACCCAGTTCAAGTGGTGCCATAAAATAAAAGATATAAGCTGAGCGAAAATTAATTTACTATAATGAATGTACACAAAAATTATCAAATGCATACACTGCAAACGTCGAATTTTTTTAAATTCATTTCTAAGAATTAATCTCGTTTAGTTTTGAATCTTGGATCACGTGCATTTGGATCATGTGTGACTTTCTTAATTATACATAGTGGTGATTCAATTTGGAATATAATATAAAAGTTTTGAAAGAAGACATTCTACACAGAGACCTGCTCTGTGGAAATGTTGCAATCCGCTGGTATGTATGCGTTTAATGCGAAGCTGAATCACAAGTTGTGGATTTTTTAACGTGTTTTGGCTTATAAATTCAAAGTTACATTAACCAACTCGGAGGCAGGTAAGGAGCATACAATATAAGTAGAAATACTAATTTAAGTCTTGTAGTTTGTCATATCATATTCTCGTAGATTCGAATGTTTTTCCTCGTGAAAAGTCAGCGGAATATCGACCTACAACTATAGGATTGCTTTGTGATGAAAAGTGAAAAGTATGGTGATACACACACGTGTTCTTGCACCTATTCAGTATATTCATATAAGTAAACGGGAGATGCGATGTCACAACACTAACAACCCGAAGAATAAACTTTTTGATGTCAGTTGGAACTGGAACTCATACCGCATGAAATTATGTTGTAAGTAATATGTGTTTGTATTTGTTGTTTCTTTGTTCTCTCACAGTACAGTACCAAAAATTTTAAAACGTGTAAGATGTTGGATCACATCACACTCACACGTAAGGTAAGTCACCCGCGGTCATAAAACAAAACTTTTATTGCTTTGTCTACACAAATATGATATCTTCAAGTCAGAAAGGCTCAAACATTTTAGAAATGCGGAGCTTGTTCTGATATGGCTTTCTGCACCAATTATAAAATGTCCTCTGAATGCACTACTGACTAACAATTATATAGTTATATTTTTAGTGAGACAGTATAGAGTAGCTAGTTGTTGATATTGTTGTCGTTACTGGGGACACTGCACCATAGTCAACTTGTGAATTCCCAATAGATGCATACCATATATTATTATGCCCTGTGTTACACCACACTGTTTTAGACGTACAGCCACAATGTTCTCGATTACGAGTTAAATTAGAAATTGTCATTGTTTATCTAATGCATGTGTACAACCTTGTGTAGAACCCGAACCTCTCATTCATCACCAAAGAATAATAATAAGGGAGAGAGGAAGGTGACTTCGAGCTGCATGATGATGTGGTCCTGTGAATATTGCTGGGAGCGCAAGCATCAACATCCTTTTTTGTTTTTATGGCAGTTGCAATTCGTGAGACAAGTGGATCCTGAAGAGAAAAGTAAATCCTTTTTAAGTTATAAAGCGACCCGCTGATTGCTTTTGCATACGTAATTGGCAACAGCTTGCTTGCATGTTGTGAGTGAGTCCTTTCAGAACAAGATATGCATTCACTTCACACCATCGCATCGCATTATCTCCGTTCCCTTCTCTTTCCACCACCGCCACAAAAGCCACCACATTCTGTCCCCTATGGATTCATTCACAAAGTCTCTCCCTTGAAGTACTTGTCGGGTGTCTTCTTCCCAAACCTTTCAAAAACAAGACGAGAAGAAGTAGCGGAATGATATGACGCCAGTGCTGTTAGATGTATGTATATTTATGTGAATTATATTAAATATGGTTTAGCTGGCTGGTGACAAAAGAGGGAAGAAAGATATGCCAAGCCATGATACTTTCTCTCCCTCAATTCTTGCACTTTATTCTTTTGTGTCATCAAAAAGAAAAGTCTTATGGAGTGACGAAAAACTGAGGAAGAATACACCAAAAAACGCTGTCAAAACCCTTTCTTATTGCCTTCAACCTCTGCTACAACGGTGGAATTTTATTGGAGAAAATGTGTGGAGTAATGATATTCCCGACCCAAAAACATACACGGTTTTTCCCTCATCCTCTTCAACAACAAGCTTTTCTTGGTTGATCTCCTTTTTGGCAAGTGAACTTCTTGGTACTACCCGGAATCTGCTTTCTTAAAGATGGTAGAAGTAACAACGTTGTTGATGATAAAAGCTAAAGCTCTTAACTTGATCATCGTCGTCATCATCATCATCATCAACACAAGCATATTACAATGCATTGAGCGCCCACGAATGAGACAGGAGAGAAAATACAGACGAAAAGTTTTTTTCTCTGGTGCTCTTTCTTTTTCCTCTTCTCTTTGATCCCACTAAAAATCACAGCTCACGCAATGAAAACTTTGCAACTAAAACCATTCTTTTCATCATTTTCAACGCAATCAATGCTGAATACTGATTGGTGATAGACTTTGCTAACTTCCCTGACGGCGCTACAGACAGTGAAACCTTGGCTGGGCATATTCCTACTTTTCGGTTAGGTATTCTTCCCGGAAAAGTCCTGTTTGGAGCTCATAAAACTACCTCAGAAAGTTAGATCATGCTTGATTTTAGGAACATCCCAAAATATTCAACGTAGACAAGACACGTATGTGAAATAAGGGTATAGGAAGAATTGTGTCCCCCGCGGTTGTAAAAGAATAACTTTCATCAGAAGCAGATGCCTCCACGTGTCGGAGGGATTCATTGGATGTTTTCGTTGATGACTTTTTCTTTCTCATTCTCCCTTCCCTACGCATCCATTATACTCCCATTACAATAAAGTAAAGCCGTTGTGAATGCACCAGTCACCGTCTCCAGTGATGTGAGCTGTAATGGTTGGTATTGGCATGAGGGGTTTTCAGCCGGAAAAGAATACGGTTTAATTAACACGCACAAATACACACTTTTTACACAAGCACTATTTCCTCACCTAAGCCCTCAACAACCACTTTCATCAACGCCTATGCATAAACTCTTCTACTACGCCATTTACTCCCTCACTTGACCACATTAATTTTCGCTTCATCACACCAGTATTCACATTCTCGTCGTCAGTGTGACTTCATGGATAGTGAGGGATACAGGCAATCCTCATGAAAATGCAACATTTTGACTTAAAAGGATTTTTGATTTGTGAGATGACTAAGCGAATGGAATAATATGTTAGTGTTACACTACCTCCTCCCTTCACTTTCCATGTTTGACTTTCTCTCTCTCATTTACTTTCCAGGTTTTCCACATCATTTCCTCCAAAAAGCCAGACAAATGTTGTGCTCAATAAATTGTCGTAATTATTTTCAAGTCGCGTGGCATGTGTTCTGTGATTCAGGAGTTGAAGGCAAACCGTGTCAAGGCGAGTCAGCAAAATAAAACACTCATTTCATAGCCTGTCTGGGGACTGATGCAAGAATAGAAGTGATGTAGGTTGAAGGTGGATTTGGATTGTTCGTTGACTGACGATGAATAAAGCTGAGCCATTTGCAATCCGGGATTCAAAAAGGATTTTCTCCCTTGTTCCTTCTGCATTCTATCTAACAACATGTCAAGCTCCAACCAAATAGTTTTTTGTGATTGAAATTGAAGCATATTAAATTCAAGAAACTTTTAGGTTTGGAAATTCCTGAAGATTAAAA
>JAANSM010002159.1:0-15857 GCA_036850725.1 Orchesella villosa
GATAAGAATGGTGAATGATGTTTTTTGCGTATGTACTCGTCGTTCGTGTTAATTCTGAACCTGTTTCAAACTCTATTTGCTGCAAATTCAATTAAAAGGGTTCCTTTCTTCCCATACTATTTACAGTAGTTGTTATGTCTATATGCCCACACGTATGTTTTCAAGTCTATCTCTTTTTTTTTCTTTCGTAAAGGTTGAAGGTAGCGAGAAGAAAGGAAGGCTGGAAGGAGTAGGAAAGGTCTTTTTTCTTCTTTTTTTCACTATGCAATGGTTTTACTTTGCCGGCCAACCGAAAATATTAAGTAAGCATAGAAGAGGAGAATATCGTGTTGCAAGTTTATTTTAGCTCAGGTCTTTTTATATGAAAAGGTTTGTGCTGTTGGCGTGGTGTGGAGAAAGTAAAGTAGCAGTTGTTGTACAATATGGCATGGTCAGTGCATCAGCTAGTTTTTTCTCTATTCCTAGGAATTCCCTCTCATACTAGGTATTAAAAGAGTACGAGTGGGATGGTGCATAGTATTAAGAATAGAAAGCCAAGCTCTCAACTTGTACTTATTCCATTTTTGTCCTTCTTGAAATGGTTCTCGGTTCCCTTTTACTCGTTTCGTTTCCACGTCACTCGTGTCGGAGACACGAGGAAAGTTTTTAGTACGCTTTCCAAAACCATAGGAATACCATGGCTAAGTTTCCTTACAGGTTGGAGCTTTTTAATATCCTATTTCATAAGTACGCATCCCATAGTGTGTGAGTGTGTGTGAAGACGAAGACTTAGTAGTAGTGCATTCGTATCCATGCATACATGCATCAAGTTAGCCGTTGAACCTTATTAGATATCATGGTTAAAATATGTAAAAGTAAACTATGAATATGATATAGCATGAAAAATCCGTATTCAGTCCATATAGTCTAGAGTACCTAGGGCAAATTTATTACATAAAATTTGAGATTAGCTTGAGCCACACATCCAGAGAAAAGTAAAGAACAAAGTTGACTACATGATGGGAACGTCGTTGATGATTCTTTACGGGTGGATGTGTATTGTGTATTATACATTAGATACAGAAGGTTCGTACATTTGGCTCCCATATGGAATACGTTGTTGATGCTCCAAAAAACTCTGTATAATATAAGTTGTTGGTATGGGATGGTAAATGAAAGTTGCTTTTTACCTTTTGGTGAAGGCTTTCCCTGCTTTTTTTTCTATGAACTAAAATATATATTATGCATTATCCCAAGCATTGTCCATAAATATAGTCATGGAGTCAATGTGTATGGATATGGATTGGAATGAGAGAGAAAATTGTATAGATGTATACGCTACGTTATCTTGGGAACCCCATTTATATTGTGTACAACTGGAATATATTGCAGTTTTCAGTGTAAAAGACAGACACAAATTTTATTCTCTGGACGGGAGGAACCACAACCTTTCTCTTTTCGTTGTGGAAGTATAATATTACTTGGGTTCTCCCAACGACTTACTTTGTTTGGTGGACTTTGGTGATATTGTATTATGTGTGGCAGTAGTGCCGTTTCTGCTTCTACTACTGCTTCTCTTTCTTGCTGGTGGAAGCTAGCTAGAAATGTTGAAGAAAACTTGCCGAGAAGACAAGGAAAGACGTGAAGGAAAAGAGAAGAAGAAGAAGGGAAAGCGGTGGGCAAAGTGAAGGAGAAATGGAAGACTTTTGCCACTACCATGACTACAGCTATCAGGAACAAGATATCGATACTAGTAGTGCCACAGTTACTACGTTTACTCCCACTGCTTGTGGTACCAGTATAGCCCTTTGACCTTTGGAAAGTTGTACTATTGAAAACGGTTGTGAATATTGAGAGTATTTTAGGAAGGGCTGAGGGGACTGGATCCCTTTACAAATTTGTTTTTTACCACCCTTACATAGCTGCTGCCAATTTATATTTATCCTGCTGTTGCTACTAGTACTACACACTCGTAACTATTATTTCTACTTTATTGACTGATAGCAGTTTCCCGTCTAGCGATCCCTTATTATCTTGGTTCATCCTTTTCACCATTAACTGTTTTATAGTTTTTGGCTGAGCTTAGCAAGCCGTTATATCTATCTACATTTTCTCTCTCTCTCTCACTCTCTCTTCTCTCCCTCTCTCTCTTTTCTTTCATTCTCTTCCTCTTAAACCGCTTTCCGTTCCTAGCATTCCTCGCTCGACAGAACAAGAGGAAAAAAATGAGCTTCGTCTCTCTTTTTTTCCTGTGTCTGTATTGATCAGATTATAACGAACGTTATGGTAGCCTTTTTCACCAGTCGTGTCCTTCTTTACAATCAACATTGTTAAGCAGCACAGGGAATTTGTTTGGTGGTTATTGAGAAACAATTTTAAAAGTTGGAAAGTTTTGTCACTTGTGAAATTAGAAAGAAAGAAGCATCATCATTTTCTCTTTGTACCTCAAACCACACACACATCCCAACCCATTTCCCTCTTGAGATAGTGCACATTGCCCATCCAAAGAATAAGAAGGTACTTGTACTCCTTCACCTTCTCAACGAAATTTATCCGATTAAATGATGTAGTGCTCTTGTGATGTTACGACGAACCCAACAAACTTAGATGAGTCGACGAAGTTCCAGTCTTCCAGTATTGTCTAAGGAAAAGTTTATATTTCATAAATCCAGAATAATGTGTGCCGTGAAAAATAGAAGAAAACTGTAGAAATATGTAGTGATTTCAAAGCTATAATAAGCCTATACCGAGAACAGTGGTGCTATTGCTACTGCAACGGTTGTTGTTGTTATTGTTGATATTAGATCTAAGTGTAGGTACGCAGCAGAAATTTTTTTCGCTGGTTGTTTCATATTATAACATATTATTATGTAATTGTATTGTTCGCAAGAATGTGTTCCACAAGCAAGATAAAGATGAATGGGATAAATTGTAGTGAGACTAAGGTAGCAAAAAGTTTATTTCCGAATGAGACATCTTGACTTTCCATATTTTCATCCCATCCATACACATATGTAAATGTGAAATACAAAAATTGATCCTTTCTTGTTGACATTCCTCTTCAATCTGTCTGAAAAGTAATTGTAGCAAAAATTTTCATGTGCCATTTTGGCATAAAAATGTTTTTATCTTGATATTGGAAAAAAAGACTTAAGATTGTTACGAAGAAAAGTGATAAAGACAATCGCTATATTTAATGCAATAACATACAAAATAATAATACGTAAATCATTCTGTGTGCTAAAGTGTGTTTGTACATCATCATCAGCTTTGCAAGATAATCATCAACCCAGTCAAAACTAAGCGCTGCGTGGGTAACTAGCTTGCATCATAATAAAAATAGTCTGAGTCGGGATGAAGGGACAAGTTTGAATCCAATACATAACATTTTTCTGAGAATATCTTGGCATCCTTCAACTTTCTCATCTTTACAAACTAATATCAACCGCTGGCGCGGAATCATTTTCATCATACAAACCTTCATTCTTTCTTTCTTTCTTCATCTTCTCACATCTCATCAAAGGAAAACAGGGAAAGTATGTAAGAAGATTTGATTACTTTTTTTTCCAGAATTTCTTATATATAATCTTCTACAAAGAAATATTGAAGTAGTACTTGTTATGCTCTTTCCATATTGACCCCATTTCTCATTTCTCATCATCATCATGAGCCTTAGACTTACTAGAAAAAATGTTGCTTGAGCTTTTCCAGCCAGCGAGCTTTGTAAAGGTCAAATGTGAAAATCAACAGGAATCATTGAGAGCAAAACTCTTGTATTCATACAAAAGCATACTTCATATTAAGTTTTTTACAGTACATTTTATTCCTGGAGTGTGAATGTCATGTTCTTTTACTGAATGTAGGACAAAGAGTATACTACTTTCTGAAAAGCATGGAAACTTATGGCTTCTTTTGGTTTGTACGTGTTCTATCACGGCAGTGTAAACCATTATAACATAACAAGTCCACACCCACATGAGCAAAGTGCATGCAAAAAGGGAGTAGTAAAGTAAAGTGACTAGTAGCCATGGCCGTCTACACAAAATCGTATATAATGCGTTTGGGATTGTGTGGTATCAACCATTTGTTTTTAACGAGAAAGAAACCGAGAAAGCATGGGTACATCGCTATAAAAAAAAGCGTGCTATAATATCTATCGAAAAACTAATAGCTACCTACTTGAGCAAGTAATATAGTATATAATAGTACATGTTGAATGCATAAAAAATGTAGTCGATAGACTCATATTCCTTGTACACTCTAATGAGACAATTATAGACTTTCCCTTTTTACATATGTAGTAGATCAAGTTTACTTTTACTTTACTAATTTGTGAAAAAAGGAGCTCCCTTGTTTATATAAACAATGAAGATTGCATAATTTATTTTACTGGATTTATTTGACGCTCATTCCAACTCTTAATCTGATTAGAGATTTGTCAACAAAAAAGGGTGTCCCGTCTGCCAGCTGTAGCCTAAAGTTTATCTTTCGGGGAAACAAGGGCGTTTGATTCGATTCATGGAATCGGATGTAACAATCAAACGCAATGGCAAGGACAAATATAGAATGTGTTGTTGAAGGATAGTGCGGAAGTCAGTGAAGTGGAGAAATTCCCGTACGCTCATCGGTCTTACTCACAATCATCAGACTCATATTTTCGGGATTAGATGGTTACTGATTGGTAAAGGTTTATTTTATATAAACATATGAATACGGACAACACAGGATGTTACAGATTACATGCCTGGGAAACTGATTAGGCTGAAGATTCTAGGAAAAAACGTAGTGAAGGAGAAGTGAGGCATTCTGAGTTTGCTAAATTGCATCAGGCGTTTTATGGAATTTCGAGATTTTTCATTACGCTGCACTTAGCCCGTCTTGCAATCATTTACAGATGTTGATTGGGCCGTGTATCCTGAAGATGTTTGTCTCTCATTTGTAAAGCTCAATTTCCGCAATTCCCTGTTTTCTGCAATATTTTGTCAACAAATAGTGGAAAACAACGGAAGCCGAGCTAAATTGAGTTGTGCAACTGTTGACTATCTCTGACTGATGCTTCTTCATCCTAACGTGCACACACACACATACACACACTCTCTTTCTCGTGTTTCTCGTAAATGCTGGTTCCAATCTTGGTTGTTGGCTTGTCAACTTTTCTGTGTCAGCCAACAGCATGAGTGAAGAACATGTAGTTGTTTCGTGGTACGCTACACGATATTCTACTGCTTGAGGGTTTAACTGATTGTAAAACGACGTTAGGATGATATGTCATGATGTAGATTTTTTGGTGATGGTGAGGAGAATCAGAGGCGAGTCGCGAAACGCTGAAAATATCTCATCTGAACTAAATTTAGAAAAGTATAATATACAATGGTAGCATCCCATCATATATGGTTGCAGGCTTTGATCATGCCAGTACAACTAGGGTGAGAGACGAGCGGTTCCAACTCCTTATTTCAGAACAGTAGTTTGGAGTTTATGCTCATCTCGACTACACATGCAGAAAGTATATGTTACGTTAAAGCAAAAGAAGTACGTGTCCCAAAGTGAGTGAGTGTGTTCGAGTGTGTGTGTGTAATCCCTGAAGATGTTGATGAGACTAGCGTAACGTGTAGTACAAAGCTCTTGCTCGAAAACTCGAAGCTACCCATTATGTAATATTTCGAATTGGATGACTAAATCAGTATCTTCATCTGCCACATTGCATTGTTTATTTCTAACATAATTTTACATGATGTAAATCAGTCTAGTGTGTGGTTATGGTGTATTGGTATGTATGAGGGCGAGAGAGTACATGATTGAGTGAGTGAGCGACGAAAGCAGGAGAGGAGAGTTACTTTTTAGTTTTGCGGCTTTTGTAGCCGTTGTTCTTGTGGGTTACATAAATGCAATTATGTGCTTCACTCTCCAACACAGAATATAAAAGGGAAGGATGTAAGGTAATAGGAGTGAGACCGGGTCGTAATAATGTCTCGATTGGAAACTGGAAAATGACGGAAACAGAGAGAGAGTTCTTCTTGTAAAAGTCACCCGGTTTTCCCTTATATCATCATCTTCTTATACGTTACTCACTTATTGAGCAATTTTTTTTTGAAGCGGACCAAAAGTGATATCATGTGTGGAAAGTTGGTTCCTGTGTTGTGTGAGCGTAATAACATTACCAAGGTAGAGTAGTCCAAGAAGAGGTCACAAAACCCCATATATTCCTTGTTGGGTATATAATCTAAATATGTATGCATATTATCATCAACATCATCAACACCATTGTGCTGACAACTTCATCCTTTGTACGTCTACAATGTACATTACTTTCCTATACAATTTTATGAGTTGCTCTAAAAAGAATGAAGTTGTGTGGTGGTAGCCAACTAAGTATCACCTCCTCAAATTTACTGACTTCATTATGTCATATATAGGAAACGATATCTCAGCTAATATATGCATATTTTCATGTAAAAAGGAAATGAACCAGCAGATATTACTTTTATAAGTACTTTCATGTACTATCCACAATACACACTGTCCAAATGACTGTGCTAAAGCTGAAGCCTCGGCTTCTACTACATTATGCATTATGCTTTCTATGAAATGGATAAAATTTTCATATCAAGATGCACCAGATACATACTTAATGTATGTATTTTAAGTCAATTTGGATCAAGAATCCTTGTTCCATTACTATTGTACCTTTTTGCCCTTTGCACACAAAGTAGAATATAGTCTCATTTGGAATACTATGTTATGTCGCTAGTCTAGCCTTTTCCTTCAGTCCTAGGTAAATACACCATTTAAAACAACAAATCAATTTTCATCGTCAGGGGATTGTTAGTTTACTTGACTCTACAAGTCGACTTTACTAGTTTCAACAACGCCAGCAGACTAAGCTATCATTCACTCACATGAGGATATATATATATGGCATGCAATTCCAAAGGAATCTATATATGATGATAATATATCTATGGATATAATATGTTCATACAAGATTCGGGAAGAGAAAGAGAGTTTATTTATCTTTTGAAAATAGGTGCACTACACACAGTCAATAGTTCCCCAAGGTTTGTCTGATCATTTTAATGGTTATGATGCATCATCTTTGGCGAGGAATAGAAATTCAGAAAAATTCATTTTGTTCAATTTTACCACAGCCAGAAGCTTACTTTACTCTCTTCTCTCTCTACTTTGCGTACAAAGCTGGCAGTCGGCAGCTTAAAATCATTTTTCATCCGGCGGATTGGGTGTTGAAGAATATTTTGAGTGGAGTGCAAACGTTGAAGAGAGTGTGCATAATTTTTTTTTTGGGATGCACATATACTAGATTGTGCATGTCATCAGCATACTTCCATAATATATAGGGGTTCATCAGCTACTTATTATGGTTGCGTCGGCTTATCGGTAATCAATTTTATTTCCATAACATATTCAGAAACAATTCAAAGAGGCTGGAGCAAGGGGCGGT
The DNA here is from genome assembly GCA_036850725.1 of Orchesella villosa. Taxonomy (NCBI): domain Eukaryota; kingdom Metazoa; phylum Arthropoda; class Collembola; order Entomobryomorpha; family Orchesellidae; genus Orchesella; species Orchesella villosa. The sequence goes on from JAANSM010002159.1 coordinate 7,439, forward strand.
GTTTAGCAGTTATCATGAATCTCATCACGAGAGGAAGTAATCATAACAGCAAAAATACCCTTTTTTTAAAATCTTACAATTCAAAGAGGCTGGAGCAAGGGGCGGTGTTTAGCAGTTATCATGAATCTCATCACGAGAGGAAGTAATCATAACAGCAAAAATACCCTTTTTTTAAATCTTAGTAAAACTTGTTGAAAACCTTGGGATGAAAATTGTACAATGATTTATATCAAGCGTCTTGTCTCATGTTTTTATGTGAATTTTCTTTTGTTTTTCTTTGCAGAAAGGAGAATCGTCATTCGACCAAACTACTAACTTCATAATACTGCTGTAGGATTTTGTTTGAATAAGGAAACGTTCTCGTCACTACTGTTCATCAGTCAACCTACCAGAGCAACGCGCTTAATTTACACAAAACGTTCACAAAGAATTCTCAGTTAGTTGTCGTTAACGACACACAGTTACATATTATTTAAGAAAGACTTAGTTACTATATAAACTCGTCAAAATGGCTGAGGACGGGTACCCATCCCAATTTGGGATATCTTTATTTGAGCTTCGGGAGTTGATGGAAGTACGAGGTCAAGAAGGCCTGGAAAAAGTACAAGAAAGTGGCGGTATTCAGGAAATATGTAGAAAACTGAATAGTTCGCCTATAACTGGTATGCTCATCCTTTTATTCATTTTAAGTCTGAGGAATAAAAACTAAACTTTGTTTTGAATCATTATGAATCCATTTTAACCCTATTAAATATGAAGGTTTGGGAGGATCCAAGGGTGAGTTGGATGTTCGGCGGCAAGTGTTTGGTGCCAATGTGATTCCACCGAAGCCACCTAAGACATTTTTGATGTTGATGTGGGAAGCTATTCAAGATGTCACGCTCATCATTCTTCAAGTAGCTGCTCTCGTTTCACTTATTCTTTGGTTAGTTACTAAATACAGTCAAGACGATCACGGTGAAGAAGAGGATGAGGAGCACGGTTGGATAGACAGTGTAGCCATCCTAGTCTCAGTAGTTGTAGTAGTGCTGGTCACTGCTTTCAATGATTACACGAAGGAACGACAATTTAGAGGCTTACAAAGTCGAATCGAAGGCGAACATAATTTCTCTGTTATTCGTGCTGGGGATGTGCTTCAAATCCCTGTCAGCGACATTGTTGTAGGTGATATTTGTCAGGTATGCAAATCCCTTTGCCACAACTCAAACTTTAGTTTCTCTATTAACTTTTTCAGGTGAAATAGTTTTATAATGGGTATTTTGTTGCACTGCAATATAGATTAAATACGGAGACCTTTTGCCAGCAGACGGCATACTTATTCAAAGTAATGATCTGCAAATCGATGAATCTTCACTCACTGGAGAATCGGATCATGTAAAGAAGAGTGAACTTTCAGACCCAATGGTATTATCAGGTAAAAACTTGCACTTTAGTAAACAAATGAAAAGTTTCGTGTCACATGGTAATGAAAGTGTTTGTTGGTTTCCAGGAACTCATGTCATGGAAGGAAGTGGGAAAATGGTTGTGACTGCTGTTGGTATCAATTCTCAATCTGGTATCATCTTTGCACTTCTCGGTGCTGCCGCTGAAGAAGAGGCTAAACCAAAGGAAAAGAAGAAGGACAAAGGTTGTTGCATTGCACTTTTCCCTATATGTATCCACGCGTCCCACCCTAATTATTGCACCTAGTGGGAGGATGCACTAGTTTATATTCATTGTCCATTGCCCCTTCTAAAATACATTTTTATTTGCTTTTAAATGCAGAAGTTGGACCTGCAATGAAAAAGCCTGATGAAGAACGTGGAATGGGTGGCCGTCAAGTAATTTCAAATAGTCATGCAGCAGTCCGAGATGGGAGACCCCCACCAATTCCAGAAGAACCTGAAGTGGCGAAAGAGAAGGAAGAAAAATCCAAAGAAAAATCTGTACTTCAAGCTAAACTAACGAAACTTGCCATTCAGATCGGCTACGCAGGTACATTTACTTTGATTCAAAATATATTGCAATTTTTTTTTCTTTTCATGCCAACTTTTGGCACATCCTTTTGCATTAATGCCAATACACAGACAGGAAAATCTGAGTTTGATCTCCTTTCTGTCCTTAGGCACTGCCATTGCTGTGTTGACGGTCGTCGTCATGTTTGTACGCTTTAGTATCACTACATATGGAGTTCAAAAGCAGGAGTTCAATGTGAAACACGCACGGTCTTTTGTTAACTTCATTATCACCGGTATCACTGTGCTCGTTGTTGCTGTCCCGGAGGGATTACCATTGGCCGTGACATTATCTCTGGCTTACTCTGTGAAGGTTAGGAAGGATACTAATTTTGAACTCCAACTTTTCTCTATTCACACGCCTGTATAAAGTGTGATGCCTAACAGTACTGCCTTGTAAGTACCTTACCTAACTGTCCTTCATGTATCCTATAGAAAATGATGAAAGACAACAACTTGGTACGACATTTGGATGCTTGTGAAACTATGGGAAAATGCAACTGCCATTTGCTCAGATAAAACTGGCACATTGACAACAAACAGGTGACAGTTTATGTTATTTTAAAGTATATGTAGTAATATTCTTTAGTGTGTGAATGAAACTGTTACGTTATGTTGACCTTTTTCCTTTCCAAATAGAATGACCGTTGTCCAGTCCCATATTTGTTCAGTCCAGTACAAGCACTCGCCGAAACACACTGATCTTCCTCCCCAAGTCGCTGACCTAATTGTTCATGCGATCTCTGTGAACTCAGCATACACGTCAAGAACTTTGGTACTAGATATATGCAGATATAAACACTTCACGGATATTGTTGTCAGAACTGTACTTGACAGACGGATTTTGTTTGTTTAGCCTCCGGAGAATCCTGGAGAGCTCCCAAAGCAAGTGGGCAACAAAACTGAATGCGCCTTATTGGGTTTTGTACAAAACATTGGAAGGGATTTCATGGAAGTCAGAGAAAGGATCACAGAAGAATCATTCACAAGGGTGTACACATTCAACTCTGTGCGAAAATCAATGAGCACAGTAATTCCTCGACCAGGCGGTGGATTTCGCTTGTTCACAAAGGGTGCTTCAGAAATGATCATGCAAAAGTGAGATAAAATCCTTTCTCCTTAGCATCAGTTCTTTGATACGATATAGAAATGTCTTTGCTACTTTAAATCTCTGTTACGCTTTTAAACAGATGCGGCTACATGTTTGGCAAGGACGGCAAGTTGGAACGATTTACCAAAGAAATGCAAAATAGGCTAGTGTCAGAGGTGATTGAACCCATGGCTTGTGATGGTCTCCGTACGATCAGTGTAGCATACAAAGATTTCGTTCCCCATAAAACTGAGGAGAATGAAGTTCAAGTGGATTGTGAGCCGAATTGGGATGATGAAGAGAACATTGTGAAGGAACTCACTTGCCTTTGCGTTGTAGGTATTGAGGATCCAGTTCGTCCGGAAGTAAGTTTTTCTTTAAAATTCAAACTTGTGTGCAGCTACAAAAAGTAATCCAGACAACTATTCGACATGATACTAACATATGCTTGGAACTTGGCCAGGTACCTGAAGCTATCAAAAAGTGCCAGCGTGCTGGAATCACTGTGAGAATGGTAACAGGAGATAACATCAATACGGCCAGGTCAATAGCACATAAATGTGGGATCGTGAAACCTGGAGATGATTTTCTAATCCTGGAAGGAAAAGAGTTTAATCAGCGAATCCGTGATGCAAATGGTAATGTCCAACAGTATCTCATTGACAAACTTTGGCCAAGACTCCGCGTACTAGCTAGATCGTCACCACAAGACAAATATACCTTAGTAAAAGGAATAATTGACTCAAAGGTCAGTGCAGCACGTTGAAATTCCTATTTTTACGTAGCAAATTTTGTGAAATGTTGGTTTAATGCTGAGGTCATTTCCATTCAAGGTGAGCGAGAACCGAGAGGTAGTTGCAGTAACAGGAGATGGTACCAATGATGGACCCGCTTTAAAGAAAGCTGATGTTGGTTTTGCCATGGTAAGAAGGACACAATTGTAAATTATAAAACATTTTTTCAATCTATTGGTCACGTTAACAACTGATTATTGTCTAAATTTTCAGGGTATTGCTGGTACCGATGTTGCGAAAGAAGCATCCGATATTATTCTGACTGATGACAACTTTTCCAGCATTGTGAAGGCCGTACTTTGGGGAAGAAATGTTTATGACAGTATTGCGAAGTTTTTGCAGTTTCAACTTACTGTGAATGTGGTCGCCGTAATTGTTGCCTTTACTGGTGCTTGTGTTGTTAGCATGAGTCCGCTGAAGGTACTCAAGCCGAAATATGGAATATATTGAATCTAATTAAATAGCTTTAATCATGCTTCTCCATTGCTAACACAACACACGTATATTACATTTTAGGCTGTACAAATGTTGTGGGTGAATCTTATCATGGACACACTTGCTTCATTGGCCTTAGCCACCGAGCTACCCACTGCTGACCTTCTTCTGAGAAAGCCATATGGACGAACAAAACCACTGATATCTCGAACAATGATGAAAAACATTCTTGGACAAGCCATTTACCAACTCACTGTCATATTTTGCCTTCTTTTCATTGGTATTATCCCACGACTTGTAGTAACTTAATTATTGCAATCCTTTTACGTAAGAAATATAAATTTCAAACTTGAATTCATTAGGGGCTGCTGTTATGGATATTGATGAGGGTACAACGATGGTGGAACCTTCTGCTCATATGACCATGATCTTCAACACCTTTGTCATGATGACATTGTTCAACGAAATCAATGCCAGAAAGATTCACGGACAGAGAAATGTTTTCAAAGGCATATTCACAAATCCAATCTTTTACGTTATATGGGTCTTAACAGCGGGTTCTCAGGTAATCCAATTTCGTTGTTGTACATTTTGTTCCATTATGTTGATGTAATTGCTAAACAATCATATTGCTCTTCCTATTCTAGGTTGTCATTGTTCAGTATGGTGGACTAGCCTTCTCAACTGCCCCCCTTAGCGTTGAGCAGTGGATGTGGTGCTTGGTATTCGGAGTTGGTGCACTGATTTGGGGACAGGTGGTCACCACTGTTCCAACTAGGAAACTACCAAAGCTTCTATCGTAAGTGTCTTGTTGTTTTTATTGAACTATCAATTAAGCTGGTCAAAGGAACTATTCACATATATCACAGGTAGCTTTATAATGACACTAATCACTACTTCATTTGTTTCAGATGGGGCCGTGGTCATCCAGAACAATTCACAGAAGGTGTGACTATCGGTGAAGATTACGATCCTGATGCAGACAAGAGACGAAGCGCGGGTCAAATCCTTTGGATTCGTGGACTGACTAGACTGCAAACTCAGGTATGGTGTTTAACTTTGCAAACGCAACTTCATTTCGCTTACTTATAATTGTAAAATTTCATTGCGCGCACAAAGAATTCTAAAATCCGTAATACATCTGAGGGCTAGTAAGCTAATTTGCTCACACGCCTGACAAAAGTATCTTTCATACTGCCTCCAACTTTATAGAATGCAAGCCTTCACATATTCAAAAACACTTGCACTATTTTTTTGTCAATAGTTAATTTTATTTACGAAAATGCAAGTAATTTTTAATCATATTAAAAGCTCAAGATTAACAAGAGAAGAATATATGTTCATTGTGAAACAAGTTTAATACTTTCATTGGCAATATGAACCATGCTTCTTCATGACCGTGTGAGCTCAGGTGTACTTATGTCAATGTCCTCATGTTATAAATTGAATTTCAAAGTCGAAAAGTTTAAATGGGAAAGAGGGGTTTTGAATTTTCCAATGGTTCAGAGCAAAAGATCATAGCACCCACCCTATCCTTTTACGTTTTATTGAGCATGAGTGATGTAAGTACACTGAAATTGCTTCAACCCTCAGATACTATTGGAATGGAACTTTATGTAAAGAATTTACTGTGTGTTCATTTACCGAAATCCATATCCAAACTTTCTAAATGCTTTCTCTTCCTTCTTTATAAGTATAAGCTACTGATAGTTTCATAACTCTCAACGGAAATGGATGCAGTGAATTGTTTACATTGAAGTCATTATAACATGATAGGGAAAGCAAAAAAAAATGAATGAATTTTAAGCGCGTGACCCCCTCCATAATATCATAGCGAAGTTATTGGGTTTCGATGAATAGAGTTTGTCAGATGTTCTGATGGTGATTAAGGCGCATTTCATCCGTGTAATGAGATGTGCGTGTTTTACTACAATGGCTAAAGGGGCAATGAAATCCCTATGAATATGTTTCTATGATTATTGAAATGGTTATTACCCCCTTTCCCCAACTCCTTTCCTGTTGTACACCCCCTCAAATTCTCTTTTCTCTCACTGGCCTTATTCTCTCTACTATATATTGCGTACTACTTTTATTTATTACTACCGTTTTACTACTTATCACAAAAAAAAAACTACTACAACTACTGTTTACTAGTAGCCGACTCTGATGACTTCCAGTACCAGAGCTTCCTCATTTGATTGATGATGTCGTGGTGCCAAACATTTTACCACTGACAATATCACATTTACTCTATTGTATTACCGTTATATTCTATATACTTACTTATTACCAGTCATTACTATATATATTATGTATAATATATATTGTTCTCGTGCCGTCACTATGTCTTTATTTTCAATGACCCAATTCGTTTTCCGGACACTCATCTCAGTGGAAGCGAGACTACTGGGTCCATCCGAAAATCGTACCTTTCTTCCTAATCAGTTCTCGTCATTATTTTTTATTATTATTAATTCATAATTACTTGTTTTTTCCCCATTCTGTCTTCGTCATCATGTACACAAGATTTGAAGAAAAAAGACTTTTCATTCGTCAAATACCCCCTTCTCTCTTATTTCCTTTGCTTCACTTTGGATTTCGTTGCAATGTTTATTTTCAGTTTTTCTTTGTCGAATTTGAATATTTTTTTTCTCCCGTTTTACTTGTTCTGTTTTCTCAATATCTTTCTTGTGTGTTTCATACATATTTTTCCGACTTTCAAAAACTGTTTTTTGGTTTTACACTTTTGTCTTTGTGAGGAAGACAAGACTCATTCTCTGTTGACATTTTGGCCAGTTTACTTATTTTGTCTTTGTCATCGTAGTCTTCTTTGACTTCTTTTCTGTGTTCAGTCATTTGATTGATCTCTTGTAAGACTCACTGTTTCCTTCAATCAGCATTTGTTTGTCATATATACTATACTATATAATTACCAGATGATACAATGCTTGCCATGAGTTATCTTTAGTATGTAATGCAAATACTTAGAACAATCAACATGACTCAATATACTGAGCTCTTGGTGGTTGACACTTTTTTTCAAAAAAAGAAACAGTACTTATATCCCTTTGCCTGCTAAATATATATCTATAAATATATATATCTACATATTATATTCAATAATTCGTGTGACTTCTTGTTTTTCTATTATGTCTTTCTTTTACTCTTCTTTCTCTCTACATTCTAAGCACACTTGCCGAAGTGGCCCTGAGACATACGTGTATAGCAAGTTTAATATAATTATGTATACCTCTCACAAAGGTGTGTAGTTTAACTGAACCTATCAATATTTTACAAACGAAAAAAAAGTCATCATGCAGCATGAAACAAACACTTTTAGCTCCTCATAAACTTTGATTTATATTTGTATAGATATTATCCATGATAACGTCAAATTCTCAAAAAACTTCAGAACGTCATGCCAAGAAATTATAGCAACAATATAAATGCTTTTAGTAGTCATCACTTTATCGGTTATCAGTTATATTAAAACAGATATATTTAAGCTGTAATATTTTCTCTTCCTGTATAACTTATACATCACTGTATCCCCCTGAAACTACCTCCCCAAACCTATGCCACACTCACTCTCCCCTGTTTATTTATTATAACTAATTTTTCTTATTAAGGTTATCAAATCTAAAGTAATTTCTCAGAATATCATTGAAATTCAAGGTATATAATTTAAACACAAATGCCATGTTTAGTTGTCTTTGTTACTTCAATACTATTCATACACTCTTCCACAAGGACTCAAATAGAAAGAGGGCAAGAATTTATACTATGAAATTATATATCGTTGGTAGTACTATAATGATTTTCCTGGATTGATAGCATACATGTTTATATGTTACGTATGCTACGTATACGTAAGCATAAAATGATTTTTACAAATTTGTGGAGCTAAGAGTGAGTCATTTCCAAACAAAGTCTTGAAAAATCAATGCTGTTTTCAATGTTTTTTTGAGCTATCCAAGTTTTTTTGTCTCGTAGTAACCTCCGACGCAAGTGTTACTGGTATACTCAATATCTATATCTGTCTCTCTCTGCTAGATAATTATATGATGTAAATACTATTCAACTTGGACGCTTTTTAGGGCTCATGA
>JAANSM010002160.1:0-15855 GCA_036850725.1 Orchesella villosa
GGACCAGACCAGACAGCAGAGCCAAAGAGTCAAAGCCAAAAAAAGCTATGTAGTTCTGCTTAACGCTTGATGCATGCCATGTCACACTTCGACGCCAGAATTCAGTAATGAACACTTTTGTTATAAATCTAAACGAGACGATTCGTAGCCTCTCCTGTACAGTTATGCGGGGCTGGCTGACAATGAATTTCTCAAGTCAAGTCAAAGAAGTCTATATGAAAAAACTGAAGTTAATATGAGTAGTAATCCAGTCATTGGCAAGAGAAAGACGAACACTAGGTACTTTGGCAATGAGTGGAAGCTGGAATTTTGTAGATAGCGGTGAAGGAGGAGGACATTCGTATATAAATCAGAAATTATAAAATCTCGTAAAGAAAATGGTAGAAAAAGGACTAGACAAATGTTGGCTAATTTTTGAAAATATGAACAGTAATTGAGTCAATAAGAAAGTAAAAGGAAGGAAGTTATTTAAATGTTGTGTCTGCATGGATTTTTTTAAACAAGGAAATTGTCTGAATGAAAAAGCCCCTGAAACCAAAACCCCATTCACCCTTATTTTCCCAGCATGAGAAAACCCTTTCTGTTGCATGTTTCTTTAAATGCTCACAATTCTAGGAGCTATCTTTTCAACAGAAGAGGTCAAAAACCGGTTCCTTACCAAAGCCGACGGCGGAACTGCAGCAACCTCAACACCCCACAGGAAGGACAGCACAAGCTCAGTAGCCAGCTCAACAACGGGTAACGGCGGCAGCTCAACCAATAGCAGGACAGCGCGTTCTTATCAAAATCGGTATCAAACAAATAAAGGAACGGAAAAACCCGTGGAACCAGCCAAGGAAGAAGAGGAGGAAAGTGAGAGTGAAAGCGAGAGCAGTGAAAGTGAGAGTGAAGAGGAGTCCGACTCCCCACCCCCAACCCCACCAAAGAAAACTGTTCCCGAGCCAAAATCAAGGATGGAGAAGACCGACATTGGGCCGTTGCTTGCCCGCAGTGCTAACGCGAGGGATACCCCCTCTACTGCTAGTAGCAATACGAGTTCCTCCTCCCAGCCAGGAAGTTTGTATAGTGCGAGAAAAAGGGCGGAAGCCGCGGAGCCTTTGTCTCCAACACAAACGTCGACATCATCACCCTTCAGCGCGTATAGGAGTAGGAGTAGGATATCTTCACCGACAACGAGGGAACCGGAGCCTGAGCCAACTAGTACTAGGGGAAGGTACGGAGGGACGACGACTAGTACTTCATCAAGTACTTCTGGAATAGGAAGCTCCAGGTTTGTTGTTTGTAGTTAAATTTAAAAATAAAATTCTTATAATCATCAGTTGATATATGAATTTCAAATGCTTGATTATTACGCCGTTTATTTGTTTTACAGATATCCATCATCATATTCAGCAGCTGACTACACACCAAACACAACGGGACTGAGCAGGAGTAGAACAGGGACGTCCTTATATTCTCAACCAGCTGATGACACCCCCTCATCCAGATTCTCTTCCGGCCTCGCCAGCAAGTATCTGAAACCGGTCTCGCCACAACTTTGATGTGGACGACCACCCAACCCCATCCTCCAGATATGGTTCGTCTACGACCACTCCCTCCGCGTCCTCTGGGCCTATGACCAGACGGAGTTACCTGAGCAAACGTAAGTATATCCTGGTTACCATTTAGTTATCCAGAGTCTCTTTTCTCTCTTATCTTTTAGAAAGGAACGGCCCGTCGAGCACCACAAATGCGGAGGCTGACTCCACAAAATCTAGCAGACTCTCAAATATTCGGGATAGACGAGCCCGTATTAACCGAAGCAAGTCTTCTCATGATGTCTTAGCTGGTATTGACTTCAACAAGGATGAAGAAGAGGAGGAGCCCGAGAGCCCCAAAATCACGTACAAGTATCAACGCCGAAAGTCAACAGCAATTGCTGGAGTTGATGCTCCTGACTACAAAACGCCATCTGCTGAAGACTCAACGAGTTTGAGCTCTTGGGCGCGCTATTTGAAAAATAAATATGGGAAAGATAAACAGCCTGCTTCCGCTGCTGTCAGCTCTCCAACTGATGATACACCAAGGAGCCCTCGGTTTCACTTCTCAACAAACCCTTATAAACACAAGAAGAGGCTCCAGTTCAAGTTTGGAAGTAGGGGCTCAGATCCTGGATTATTTACCTGGCCACGTGGCATCGCTTCCGGTCCTGATGGCTCTATTGTTGTTGCTGACTCGTCAAACCATAGAATTCAAGTTTTTGACCAGCATGGTTCGATTCATAAAGGAGTTTGGCCAGTATGGAAATGGTGAAGGTGAATTTGATTGTTTGGCGGGAGTGGCAGTGAACAGGATTGGTCAATTCATCATCTCAGACAGATATAACCATAGGATCCAAGTTTTTGACCCGAGTGGCCGCTTCCTCCGGACTTTTGGAAGCCAGGGCTCCTCCGATGGAAGATTTAATTATCCTTGGGGCGTGTGCACGGACGCGCTTGGATTTATTTATGTTTGTGACAAAGAGAACCATCGCATTCAAGTCTTCCAAAGTGATGGAACATTTGTAGGGAAATTTGGTACAATTGGTTCTAAAATCGGGGAGTTAGAGCATCCACATTACATTGCTGTCACGTCGACTAACAAAGTAGTCGTTTCTGATACGAATAATCACAGAATACAAATTTTTGATGTCAATGGAAAAGTTTTGTCTTCATTTGGAACTGAAGGATCTGAAGAAGGACAGTTTAAGCTACCAAGGTAGTTTTCTGAAAGTTTTTGACCCATCTAGAATTCGTAATTGCTTAATTGGGTGGCGGGCGACGATTTATACGCGAAATTATTTGGGCGGAGAGAGCGTTTGCCAATTTTTTTACGGCATTGAAGTTTATCAATTGAAATGAAAAAAAGAAAGAAATTTATTTTTTTGTACAAAAAAAGAAGTAGTTTTCAAAGTTGGGCAAAAAAGATTACGTTACTGAAGAAATTTAAAGAAAAAACTGTACTTCTTCTTCTGTAATAAATAAAAGAGATAAGTATGTGCTAACATGATATTTTTGAGAGCACAAACTAATTACACTCACTCACCCACGCACTCACTTTTTTACTTTCTTAAATAAAAAGTCCTTTTCTGCTGCTCCTGCTGATTCGTTAGCGAATCAAATTAGCAAGGTCAGTAAAATATTTTTGATTCCTTTTTTGTGCGATGATTATGATGACAGATGGATACACGTTCGTTATCATGTCACAACGACACATTTTTTTACTCAAAAATCACATACGTATTTTCATGCCCCAATTAAATATATGTACGAATTCTTGTTGTGATAAAAACCGATGAAAACTGCCAAACGTTCTGTTCCCCATTTATAATTTTGTGTATAATATTATTGTCCGGCATAGGAGATATGAGGTGCCGTACCACCATGTTTGGGACATACAAAACCCTAAAAAAACGTTGAAAGCAATCAAGAAAATTTTCTTTTTTGCGATTAATTGACAATGGGGCAGCTTAAGACTTAAGATTTTTAGTAGATAAACACACATATTCACATTCAAACTTGACTACTTAATATTGCACATACTTATAAAATTAAGAATCCCGACTGAACATGGTGCGGCGCCGAAATATAGCATTAAATTATATTGATTTAGTGTGTGTTGTTTCGCTATGTAAAGTAAAGTAATTGTCTTAAATTTTAAAAGCCTTGAATTCAAATGCTTAATAATGCCTTCGTTTTAAAATTAAAATGATTTGCTAAAAGAAACTTTCTAATTTACTTGATTTCATTTGTTATTTTAGGGGCGTGGCCGTAAACGAAGAAGGGTACATCTTTGTAGGTAAGAAAAAAATTTCGACCTGGAAAATGAAAAAGGCATATAAGCTAATTGTGATAATAAAAAATGAATTAGTCCTTTCTCGAAAATGAAATTCTACAAAATAATACAGGAAGGAGTAAAAATTACGTCAAGATGGCTTAAGATTTGCATTGAAAATGCATAACGTTTTGTTTGTTTGTAATGTGACATCTGCAAAATTTCAAATTTCGACTTTAAACTCACTCAAGATTAAAAAAAGTACATAGGTATAACTTTAAATGAAAAAATAATGCAAAATATATGAGTGCACTTTTCTATTTTTGAAGTTGGAAAAGAACTATAATGAAAAAAAGTATCCATCTGTTTGTATGTTGTTCTGTAGAACAAACAAATTCTGTTCACGTTATTACTTTTCTTTCTCCTCCTTAAATAAGTCAGTCACTGCCAGAACCAGAAGTAGCAAAGAAAGTAGAAGTAAAAGAAGGTGTCGCCGTCGCCAAATTACTATTTGGAGAACACTTTCTGTGTGCATAGTGCACACAATATTATAAAACATGAGTCATCATCATCATCATTTTTTTATTCTGCTTCTTCCACTTTTTTTTCTTATTTTCACTGAGGCGAAAGCAAAAGCCCTAAAAATGTTTTGAAGGAAGGAGCAGAGAATACTGTGTACTATTAACTTTTTGTATTTTATTCTACAGAATTAGTTTCTAGATCAAAAGTTGGTTATGCATAAAATTCATAAAAGTAAAAGCATATAACTAAGGGAGTTGTTAAACACTATGATTATTTTCTCTTGACTTCTCTCTCTCTTTTTGCTTAACACTTTATTTCTTTCTTTTTGCAGGGGATTCTGGGAACAACCGTATTCAAATCTTTAATCCGGATGGCACTTTCCTTCACTCATTTGGTGCTTGGGGTAGTGGTGATGGTGAATTTAAAGGAATGGAAGGAGTTGCTGTCACACCAAATGGAAATGTTCTTGTTTGCGACAGAGAGAACCATCGGATTCAAGCATTTTAACATAATACAACACACTTTCTCTTTCTTTGTGTCTCAATCTCAATTCTCTACCATTTTCAATTTTCACTTAAACTCCCCCTCTCTCTCTCTCTCTCGCTCTTTTCTTCTTTTCTCTCTTCATTTAAAATTATTGGTACTGCAGAGATCTACATCTATATGATGTAAACTTATAATAATATATTAATGTAATGCTTTTGTGACTACAACTACTTACTATATACTTATACGTACATAAATGTATTCACACTTCACTACTCTACACTACTCTTATATAATGATACTGACTCAGACATATACATATTATTTAAAAAATGTGTATCTGTTAAATACGAACGTACTTGTTAATATTATAGAAATTGTTAAATGTATAAAAAAAGATTCGTAATGATAAGACGCCGTTAATGGATTTGTCTTGGGTTCTTTCTCCATTATCAAATGATGACGACGGCATAATATCCTTTTCTACATTTTAAGCACATTTTTACTACCAAAACTTGAAACTGTAGCCAAACGATAGTTTTTTTCTTACTTATCCTCATCAACATCGGCTCATTTTATTCCTTTAATGTCTCATCAAATCATTATAATATAATATCCCATTCTCTGTTGCTCTGCGAGGCAATTTTCCGTTTTGCCGTAATTCGGAAGCCGTCCAACACTTATATTTGTTGCATACGTAGCAAGTATAAATTTAAATCAGCAAAATTTGAAAGTTCCAAACGGGGTATAAGTGACACATTGACTCCATTTTCCAATTTATATTCTAATTATAAACATATTATTACCCATGAAATGATGACAAAGTCGTTTCCCAAAATTGGCGAGGATTTAACCGGAAATCTAGAGACGTTTCAAATGCAATTGACATTCTGGCATTGTGGAGGTCTCCGTCTCCTCTTAGAATTTAGAACCCGACCCACTTTATTTGATCAAAGCGCCTTTATGTTATCCCACTAAAGCAAATAAATTCATCAGAATTCCCTCTATAAATACGTCCCGTACTTCGTTAGTAAAACAAAGAATTCTCAGATTTTAAACGGTTTCATGTTCACCGTTTCTCATGCGTTTTCTCAGAAATACAGGCGTGTACTTTATTTCTAACCAAACCAATTTGTTCCAAACTCCAAAACACCGTAATTTGTTTGTAGATTCAGATTCATCAAAGAGATATACATCTGGTCTGATCTGATCTGCATCTCCCTATTACTCTTTCTGTGCTAAGCATCAACAAAAGTTTTCTCTCTTGCTGTTCAACCAACCTTGTGTTCATTGTCATTGCCTCCGGGTGCTAATATAATGGAAGCAGTTAACGACTCCAAGATCAATTCCTCGCTTGAGCAAACAGCTTTGTTGTTGTAAAGGGATTAAAAGTTTTGGTAAAGGTAAAAAGTATACTTGTATACGAATCTGTATAGAAAAGAGCGCCAAACGAAGCAACTGCTTGAGCTCTATAAACCAAGTTTTAGAAAATGAAGCGGCAAACTCGAAGGAGATGATGATCAAGATGAAGTCCGCATCGGGGTCCTCTGCTCCTGCCCAATTTAAACTATGAGTTGACTGCAGTACTTTATCGGATTCGGATCCTTTGAGGTGAAATTTGATGCAGAAAATGTAAACCCAAAGTGTTGTGCACTGCAGTCCTTTTTAGGAGTGCATTACAAAAGGATAAATCACAAAGGTCCAATTTTTCAAATTACGTAGCTTATCAAATTAAAGAATTTTCCTCGAGGGAAGTTCCTCTCTGTATTCGCGGAATTGTAGGGAAAAGGGAAGGGCACACATATACAAAAAGGGCATTAAGAATTGAACAGTCTCATTAGAATCAGGCTTTATTGACGTCATTCCATGTTTCTTGCTGGCTCTTTGGAAGTCCTAGCTAGAGCTTGAAGTCCGTGTTCACAGCAGCCACTTCTCTTTCTCCAACACGCCACACTGTATTTTACTTACTTCATTTTGATGGTGATATATTATTTGTATTGCCATGCTATCCGACCGCGGACGTCAGACATGGACAACAAGAAAAAGAGAGGCAGTTCAACGTCGACAAAAAATGTATGACTAGGTATATATTTCTTTACTTTGAAAAATGTTATTATGAATGCAATTCTCGTCTGAAAAACGAAACTAATACATCATAATCCACTTACAATTTCACTTTATATCAGTTTTATTTGGGAGAAAGCAAAATATTTGAGAATATTGGACACGAAACAGTTAAATATTTCTTGCGTTACCCCAAAATATGTTTTTGTATACGTAGCGATTGGCTTGTGCGTCATTTAAAAATGTATTTTATGTCCTTTTTCACGGCTTAGACGGTTTTCACAGTTTAAAACGGCTTAGTCATAATCTTGACTGTTGTTGACTGTAAAATTTCCAATTTTTTTCCCTAATATAATATCTTCTCATTTCTGAAAATGAAGTGTGAAAGAAAGAAGACAAGTTTCAATCTTAAAATTATTAAATTAGACAGCGCTACTACTTAATTTTATCAATGTCATTTCTGATTTCTNAGGAAAGAAGACAAGTTTCAATCTTAAAATTATTAAATTAGACAGCGCTACTACTTAATTTTATCAATGTCATTTCTGATTTCTGAAGACTTGAAGTTGACATGAAATTCTTCCTTACATAATTTAATTACGCATAAGCTTTATGAGTTGTGCATATATTTGAATTTGAATAATTGCTGGCTTCAGTTCAATCAGCTATCAGCTCCTGAGAAACTGACATGACGCACTAATTTAGTATTCTACGCCTTCCTGTCATTCAGAAGCCCTGTTGTTAACGAAGTTCTAGAAAATGTATTACCTACTTCCTTCCCAAATATCTTGCCATGCATTATTTTATTTCCTGACGTCAAATTAAAACACATATGGCCTGAATCCCAATGTTCAAAATTTTATTAGAAATTTAAATACTTTTTACTAATAACTCGTCCTTACTCAATAATTTCGTGTCCGGATGTTCTGACGTCATATTTGCCTATCACAAATAATCAGCAACTTGCTGATTCCAGTGATTCCTGCTAAAATCATGCAATAAACTACACGAGCAAATAATGTTCAGTCCTGTTGAGTAGATTACAATTGCAAAGTATAACTAACTTGATTAGAATGATCTGTAAATTTACGGTAGTGATCTTATAATCAAATCAGTCCATAAGTTCTTATGTAACTTCTTGGAATTCTAATTTGAACTCGCTATTTTCATTCCCCTCAGTCTCTTCCTTTCTATTTATGTCATGTCCATGTCCATCAACCATTTCATAATGATTTGATTTGGTATGTTATCATGTTAGTTCGTTTGTCATTTACAACTTTACAAATGAACTTTTTAGGCACATCCCTTGTTTAATTAACCGTCAAAAGCAATCCAGTCAAGCGTACTTGATTGCGAGTCAGTTGCTAAAACTAAATTAGAAAAAACCGTAAACTTCATCTCTATAATTAGCTCCTGTTTCTATCTCCATTTCAAGGGAAAATTTAATGAGTTTCTTTCTAAAGTAATTAGCAAACTGCTCGTGTACACCATCCATAATATTTTTTGGAAATCCGAGCAAGAGACACGTAGAGGGCAAACAAAGCAACCCCTAACTTTTGTGGAAAGAGGAAAGATCAATGCTGCTTTTATATTTATTAATATTCAGGAATAAATCTGAGATAAATGGTTAAGAATTTGTAGGGCTAAATTTAATATCAAGAGAAACTTCACTTAATTTAAAATTAATTAAATGTCTGTTTAAATAACTCCTTTCTTGACTTTATTTACTGCTCCAGTCTCCAGAACTTCCCAATTTATGTGCGACGTCGTATCCTTTTGCTTGCCGAAGGACTTAAGTACTTTGTGAGAAGGTTACATACGGAGGATCGACCACAGTCAATCTGGGCGAGTCTCCTTCAAAAAGGGAAGACGCAGAAGAGAAAGCAATACAAACATCTATTTTGTATTGTATTGGAATGTAATTTAATGTGTACGTGATGAAGAGCAGAAAGTAGAAAGAAGCTCGACATTTTAGGAGGCAAATAAAGGGAAGCGCAAGTGGTGCAGTGTGCGGCTTGATCTGCTAAGTAGCAAGAAATATATAGAAAATATAGAAGGTAACAAAAGCAACGAAGCATATCACCATCACATTTCACCGGGTTGGTTTTGCGGATCCCGAAATATTGAGTCAAAAAGGGAGAGAAAGAGGAACGTTTTACATCAAAGTCAATGAGGTAGAGAGGAAGAAGAAAAAGGATGCTCCTGGCATTAGAGAATCGAACGTGATGACTTGTCAGTTGATCCAAGTTCCAAGCTCCAAAAGTCCAAACCCTTTTCCTCCACTTGTTCTCTTGCTTTCCCTTTCCCTTTTGCACAAGCAGGAGGAGAAGAGAACAAGTCAAAATTGGTGAGAATTCTTAAAGTGTGACGTAAACGTATGGAGTACACGACCCAATACAATGGAACAGAACATGATCTCTCTCGACATGAAGCATGAAGCCTCACACACTCAGAAAGACATCGACACACAGCTTTCTCTGCTTCCTTTTCATTATATAACCTTACAAAAAGGCAGAAATGGGCAGGAGTTTTGTAGTTTTGTGGACTTTGACGAGTTCCTAAAGCTTTATGGGGATTTGGAAAAGAGTACATTGAGCAGAGCGGGAAACAGCTCAGCTTGTCCTGAAGTATTGAGAGTGAGAACGAGAACCCTTGAAACTCATTGTTATTGCATGTTATTTTATGTCTACGTTGGAGGAACGAAATCTTTCCTTATGTACAAATTATTTTATATAAAAATATTTTTAGGTGGCGTGAAATTCATGCAGACTCACATACTCAAACATACATTTAACATTTTAGGAAGGAGGGCGCAAACAAAGAGATAGTTTTCTCGTAAAATGTTTGAAGCATCAGCATCAAGAAGAAACATGACTTCATGATCTGAAGCTCGTGTTTGAATTGTTTTTTTGGCTAGGAAAGTAATGCTATTTGCTAAGAATATTTTATGTGTTTTCCTTTCACTCTGGACATTAGCATGTTGCTCCACAAAAGGATTTACTGGGAGTGTAACTTCAAAGCCAATATACAAAATATTATTTCTGTAGGATTTTCACTACTTCTCAGATTCTATGGAACCTTTGTTGCAGCTGGCTGCTTCAAGAATAGTTGTGTAGAATTTGAACTTATTACGTCTTCCTGGAATTGAAAGCGTGTGCAAAACATGTATGTCGCGGTGTGGCCAAGAAAAACGAGTTTAACTTCTAATAGATAAATCATTATATTTTATGCATGACCATGTAATTTAATAGGAAGGAAGTGAAAATATCTTTAAAAAACTGTTTCTCTCTTTGAATTCAAGGTCATTTTCACTTCTCATTCCAATCAATATGTTTAAGAACGTTATTTAAAACAGCATAAGCCACATCTTCTGCGAAGGACAGCTTTCCCACTTTTTATAATTAACTTCTGCACAAGTTGGATATTATGTGTGTGGATTGTGGGTTTTTGAGCTTTTACGTTTTCTTCTTCTTTCTTTCATCTCCATCTTATTTCCCTATTTTAAACCTTTTGTGATAGCTAACAAGTTTTGCCTTCCTAGCAAACTCCGCTGGTGATGCAGCCTCAGAATTCCAATATTATGTTCACTGCAGGTAGTGTGTGGTGGAGTGCTAAAGTTCGTTTTGTTTTAGGGAAGCGTTTCACATTGTCCTTGGAGCGGAAAACAAGAAAACCACATCAACATCTAAGCATGCACCTTACATCAAATAAACACAAACCTTGAAAATTTGATGACTATGATCGACCATGACTCCTTCAGAGTTTCTTGCGTGACATATTTAAATTGGATTTTAACATTAATATCAACATAAATATAAAACCTGTCTATCAACTCTTGTTTGTAAAGTCGATAAACTAAAAAAAATAAAAATTCATGTACAAAAGTTGCCAATTCATTCGGCGTTCAGGTTTAACATGAGAAATATTTATAAAAAATATTTAAATTTGACGTTTCCACTTGCAAATTGTAATATGGTAAAGATGCACTTCTCCTCAAGTTCAACCTTCGTCAAAAGATTTTCTTCTCAATTTAACAAAGGAAACTGGCAAGAACAAGTGGTTTTGGTTGAGTTAAAAATGTTAATATTATGCATTTCTGCACGCTCCCCTTCACCTGAACATTTTGAGAATTGCTTTTATTTTTTATGTTTGTTTAAACTCCAGTTGCTTTGCGTCAGCAGTAGTAACAAACATAGATCTTTGAGCTTTTCAGTCCGACCGCAAAACGTGGAAACAAGCTTTATACCTTTGGATTGTAAATTTCATTAGCCAACCCAAACAGAAACAGAATAGATTGAGCTCTCCGCCGTTTCTCGAGATTCTTCGTACTTACCTTTTAAAGTTTTACGTACTCGATGTTACTAAAAGTAACGCTACACCGTTCGCCTGCATAGTTTGAGGTTTTCCAGCTAAATTGTAATAGTCGACTCGACCCTTATGACCCATTAAAATTTTAATCAGTTATATGGCTATGGCCCTTCGCTCTATATAGAATTTTCTAGAATAATAAGCGAACAGGAAGGAGACGAGACGGAACTTACAGTTTACGAAACGTTTTTCATGTTTTAACTTAAACTTTGCTTAGTAAAGACGGCTACCTTTCACGTCAATGTCCTCAACGTACTTATAAATCCAGGGTAAAATACAGACAACTGGCATTGGCATGGCCTTTAGGGTATCATCATTATAATTTCAAATGGAAGGCTAAGCCAAGCCCTCAAAAATTCCATGATATAAAATCCCGTGCTGTATTAGCTTCAGCTGGTATGGCGTGACGTCTGGTCTGATGGGCATGAATTTATAATAAAACATAATGTAATTAGCCTCCTTTGTCCTTTCACATGAAGAAAATTCACAGAACTGCAGTATGCAACAACAATTTAACAAAATGTAGATGTTGAAGTTGAGCTATTGAATGCACACATGCACTTCTACAATTCTGTTACATTCACATTAACTTGCTAGAACAACCGTATACGCCTGTACCAAATATCTGCGTTTATTATAATTTTTTAAACCTCACTTCAAAATAATAAAAGCGTCAAACTTTTCAACATGTTGAATTCATCCCATCTCATTAGCGTGCTACCCAGTGACCTCCCATCCAATTATGTTGATTTACGTGAAATTCCATTTAATATAACAGCAATATTTTTTGTTTTGCTCTTTGTTAATATTTAATGTACTCTCTGCTCCGACCTCCGACTCCATCATAACTGATAAACGTGCATGGATACATTATTATAGTAGACTTCCTAAATATAAAGAACGAAATTGAATTCCATTGAAACCCATCTTTTAATTTAAAAAATTATGTGCGCTAATATAATAAAAAGAAGTTAATGAAAGCCCGCTTATTATTATCTAGCAAACAATTTAGTTCAGGTTCAGAGAATAAAAAACAGGAGCCAGAAACAAAGTATTAAATTAAGTTCACGTTCACATCCCAAATTTAATGGGAAGAGAGAAAAAGTTGGAGTTGGGAAGGAGGAGGAGGAGATTGAGATTACAATAAAAATATGTTTTTGTTTGCGTTTCACAAAAAAAGGTTCCATTTCCTTCCACTACTTTACTCCTCCAAGGGAGTCACTTAGGTTTGAAGTTGGAAGTATTATTTCCTTAAAAAATAAGAGGATGAAGAGGGAAAGGCCAACGAAACAGGAAGCACATGGACAAGAATTATTATAAAAAGGATAGAAAAGATAGAATACCGTATGTTATTATGAAAATTCAAGATTTTTTCCCGAAAGCTGAAGCATACGATACGAAATAGGAATTCATTTCAATTTCCAAGAAAATATATATAAGGGAAATGTCTGCAATGCTGCAGTTGCAATCATCCTTTACTCTCCATCCTCCACATTCTTTTCATCTCTTGCCATAGCGCTCATAATTGCACTCATTACTCACGGGATGCATAATATTAGCTTTGTGTCTAGTGTCTACAGTCTACCATAAAACATAACATGATTCCCATATCCCATCATATTTTTGTCTGCATCTTCAATCTTCAAGAGAAGGAAATGAAGGCTGAAAAAAATTGCAGAAGAAAAAGGAACACAACATACATAAATTTAAGTAAGCTCTACATATTTCCGTCAGTCACCGCCGACTCCTACACGTTTCCCATTTTTGCGGACTTTGAGCTCAATTTCCTTTCTCGTTTGTTGGAGTTTGGAGTCGTCGAGATAAGTAATGGGTAGAAAATTTAGCACAACACAAGAAAATTAATGGGAAGGCCAACTAATGAGCGCAAGAAGAATAGAAGCACATGATAAATGGAACATTGTCTATAATATATTTTTAAAATGAACCCTAATATATCTCCTTCTGGCGTTCTAGTCACTCAAGTAGTTTCTTGTTGATTTAATATTGCTTTTCTGGCAGTTTTCTCGTAAAAATGATGTTGTCACAAGGTCTCAATTTGTGAATGCCAAAAAATACCTAGCCAAAACTTATGTATTTTATGGAGAAAAACATTTTTACTTATAGATATATTCTTCTATAATGCACAGAAGCATAATGTGGTGATAACTTTTGTAACATCACTCTTTTATATACAAAGTTTCCAAGTTTATGATCTGCTTTTAATGTTTTATTTACTTTCATTTTCATCATATTCGTAAAGTTTATGGTTGCATAATGTCAGAAAGCAGGTAGTAAAGCTTTTGTTAGCAAGATATACATAGATTATCGCATTAAAACTTGAAAGAGGTTACGTCAATCTTCTTCAGATTGCTCTAGTCCTTTTAAAATGTATGGTAAAAGTTTATGCATGCAAAATTCTATGATGATCATCATCACATTAGAGCCAACAGCCACTTAAACTTTTAACTCACTCACACTCCAATTTCTTTTCTCTTGTTCAAAAGTTGGGTAATAAACTAAAAGGTCAACTAGCTTCGTTAGAAGATAGGATGGTTTACACGTCATTCCATTTTTTGAGAATACAAACACTAACATAAATTTCTGATCGACAGAGAAGGTGAACTACAAGTCTAGATAAACTTAGGCTTATACAAATATCCATATATTTATTATAGGTTTCAAAGTTAAGCATAAGTAAATTTAGCAATATAAATTTAACTTCCGTTCGTTTATAACCTTCTTGGAACTGCAGAATGTCATGTCATCTGACCTTCTTAACCAGTTCCACCTTTTTCCCTTTACATTTTTCATCTTAACACAAGTGTATGTTCCATCTTCATTTTGATCATCATAATTATTTTCGAGTTTGGAACTTTAGAGTTAGAATTACGAATCCAGATGAAAGTTTACTTCTCTCTTTTCCTTTTGACTCATTATTAGGAAGTGTTTCAGCCTTGAAACTAATTTTTTCTCTCGAAAAGTCTAGGTTCATATAGACTTCATAAACTCTAGCTAATACTAACGCGACCTATATATACATATTCAATATACTAAGCAATTCTATATTCTGTTGAAAATATAGAACGCAGGTAATTTATTATCCCGAAGGACATCATCTTCATATATAAGGATTATGCAGCTCCTTTGAAGATTCTGAGTAATTTAACGAGCTCCACTTCCAACTTCCACCTTCGAGAGCTGCCATTATCAACTAGATAATTCAAATGGTGACAGGGCCAAACACATACTAAATCAAGCTAACGGAGTTCACCTCCACCTGAATCTAAGAGAGAAACTAGCAAGACCACTATCTCAGAATGGAACGTGTAATAATCATGAGGTGAGGAATTCATCAGGGAATAATATTGTGTGTGTGCGTCCCATGATCATCATGAATGAGATGAGGAATAGAGAGCTAAATATATGAAATCCGCATTTACATCTTCATTTTCTAAGAAAGAATCTAGACGATAATATAAAATGAACGGCATTCAGCTTCAGCAACTCTCCTTTCCTAATGTAATCCTTTCTTGATGCATAATAGAAAATAGTACTTGTCATTATTACCACACACCACCAAAAAATGTACTTAGTAGACTGCCAAAGGAGTGGAGAGTATAATAATGGGGAGTATGAATGCAAATAACTAACAACTGGTTGGCCCCTCTCCAAATCTCTTGTCGTTTTGGATTTGGATTCTTTCGCCTTCCACAAATGTGTGTTATGCTATGCTCCTCTTTAGCTCCGGTCCCGGTGGTAGCATATGTTTTGAAGATGATATTATATATTATGGGAATGTCTCTATCATCATGAATATCATCATGACTTATACTCGTAGATATACATTTATATATATATACTACATTCCTAAAAGAACATCCGGATTTTTGGCATAGGTTGTTTTCAAAGCTCCATTCAATTTCTTGTATATCGGAGGGGCTAAATCATCCTGGCAAAACGCATTTTCGAAGTGGCTAAAACGACTTTTTTATGGTGGCTAAAACGCGTTTTCATGGTGGCAAACGTTCGTTTTCATGGTGGCTAAAAAATTTCAATGATGCTTCTAAAAAGTTGGATTTCTGATCAGACTCAAGGAATCAGAAATAACCTAAACTAAATAGAAAATAGAAAAAACTACAACAGATATACATTTTATTAATAACCTCCAGGGATACATGTCAAAGTAGCCACCCCACAATGCAAGAAAGAAAGCGGAAATGCTTATCGCGAATGTTTTGTATCTAACACTTCAATTAATTAATACAAGCCACATCTTAAAATATGCTTCAAACCTAAACAAACTAATATTTTAATGTTTTCGAAAATAAATTATAATATAAATATACATATTTATACCATATTTACTAACCTATTTGAAACAGATTTGAATAGGGACTTTTCAATAGGATTACAGGTCGAGATCTGGAAAGGATATGCCCCAATTAATGCTCTATATTCTTCGGTTTGTCAAAATGGATAGAAATGATAATGTCCTTTTATCTGGTTATTTCCCTAACTGCTCCAGATTAAATGCTTATCGATGCTTATCGAAACAACTAATCAACAATCAGGACCACGAACAGGAACTTATATCAATTAACAACTACCAATTTATTAACGACA
>JAANSM010002161.1:0-15847 GCA_036850725.1 Orchesella villosa
AAGCCCATCGCCATAAAAATTGCTGCCACTGGAGCACAAAAGCTATGAAATACTTGTGTGCGAATCTGACATGCTTTGTAATATTTGAAAACCATGTTGACATCCTCATTACTCCTGGTAATAAAGTAGACCTTGTCACCTTCAATAGCCAAACCCACAATGGTACATGTCAAGGCAAAAAATTGGCACGATTGGGTTATACTCACAACGCTCACAAATAAACGAAGAATCTGAATAAGATAAAAGCGAAGGCAAAGACATTTATCGTCCCCTATGTCGTATATTGTCTCTGGAATTAGGTTACGGAAAAAGACACCCATCGTTGTAGGAACCTGAGTTAAAGTTGTGGAGGCCGGAACAAGAATGAGAGGAACAAGGAAAAAGAATACATTGAGGATATATATATATCCATTTGAAAATCATCCACATGTCATCCGAATGAAAGTATTTGCTTGATAAATGACGACGAGTATGATGCAATGTTTTCTTTAGGTGGGTTGAAATTTTCAAACAGGAATTAAGAGAATCGACAATTTCTTCTACTTGGGACAACATTGCAAACGAACAGGACCAAACTATTGCTGTAATGAATATGAAAACAATTGTTACAAATGTAAGTTGGGTTGGGTACAAATCGGGATGTTGAATTGAAATTGTGGCTACATATATAGAGCAGGCGAAGCCGAAATCACCAACGAAGACGTTGAAGACACCGATGTAGAGTTTACGTTTGTTCTTATTTTCTGAAATGATCTTCTTGTTCTTCTCATCCCATTCTATAAGGTGGGAGAACCAGAAGCGACCGAAAAGTCTGTTGTAGACGTAGAAAGCTTTCACGCATTCGGATTCGAAGTTGTGATTGTGGCGTTTCAACTTAATTTTGTATTGTGACAACTTCATTTTCTTTCAGTCTTTTTCTTCTGTCTGAGGACTTTGGTGCGTAGTTTTACCCCTGCGCATGTATGATTACCTCTGAGCTTGCTTGCTATATTGGCTGTAATTGTAGTAAATTAAAATTGAAAATATTGGAATAAGAATTGAAGTTGACTTCAAGCCAAGAAGTTTTTACTGTCCGCGCGTACGTGTAAATCCACTTAAATTCACCAACATTGAACATTCACCGGATCTTTAAATAATATTAATCAAAGTTGAAAGTTACGCCCCTTCCTATGTCTCAAATTTTTTATCACATACAAGCGTTTATTTATTAGAACTTCTTTATTTTCATCAGAAAGTTCGCAAGTCATTGTAAAATTCATGATGGATAATATTAATATAATATGATATAATATTTGTTGTTCATCAAAATCCAATCTATATTTACCTAAATCATTTTCATTCATTATACATTTAGGAGTATATTATAATATTATTCAATATTGTGTCTAGTATTTATTCGAGTGATGTTGCGGTACTCGTACGTATCGTATCTACTATCTACTACTACCATTTCTTCAAACACATAACGGCTCGGAAAGCAATTTTTGTTAGCAGCAGTATGTACTTCGGTGAAAACAATAACATTCTATCGCAATTCATACTTATAAAAATATTGATCTCATAAAATATTCTAGAACTTCTGCTTGCATGACATTGTCATATCAGAGAATTTCGATTTGGGTACCTTGATGAATGAGGGAGGCCGGAGGAAAACCCGTATGTATTGGTCGTGGGTCGGGAGCATTTGAAAAACAAAGTTAGAATGGGTGATGTTTATATAGGGCAACAATCAAATTAGTTGTTGTAAAATGTGAAAAAACATTATTTGACATTTTGACAATCGTATTTACAACAAAATCATAAATCATGCAATTCTTTCTTTAAAATATTTTTATTTTCATAGTCATTATCCGATCTTGAGTTATCTGAGTACGATTTTCTGAGGTGTGGTGTGGTATGGTATATTATGTCATGTGTCATGTTAGAGTCACATTACGTTATTCACATTTGGACAGTATAGTAATGAATACTACTTCTACTTTAGTAATAATGGTTAATGATACAAAGTTGGCAATGCTAATGTCAAGATCCATCTCAACCATTCATTCTAATTTTATTTTATTTTATCGATGTAAGCATGGGATCAACTATCCACTTACGGTTATGTGTCCATACAGTTGCTGCAGATATTTTGATATTAAAACTCCTACAACTTACAACTACTTCATACTTGTTCATAAAAGCCTACGAAGCTGTTATTGCTTCTCTGGA
Source organism: Orchesella villosa (assembly GCA_036850725.1). NCBI lineage: Eukaryota > Metazoa > Arthropoda > Collembola > Entomobryomorpha > Orchesellidae > Orchesella > Orchesella villosa. Next base: position 2,212 of record JAANSM010002161.1, read on the forward strand.
GAGTCATGAGGAGTTAAAAATTAATCCCTTCTGTTCTCTGTTGTTGACAGCATTCATCCAGGTGTTGTTTTATGAAATATTAATGTCCTGATGAAACGAAACAGATCAAAAATGCAATTATAAATATGTATAATATAAATTTGATAAGTACTTACTTGGATTTTTTCAATCCCTATTTTAAATACTAGTCGATTCTTGAACGTATAACCCATCATACATTGTACGACGGAAATATTCCATAGAGTAACAAAACTATTATTGTGTATTGAATATTGATAAATTAGATAAGTACTTACTTGGATTTTTTCAATCCCTATTTTAAATACTAGTCGATTCTTGAACGTATAACCCATCATGCATTGTACGGCGGAAATATTCCATAGAGTAACAAAACTATTATTGTGTATTGAATATTGATAAATTGGTGTTTTTAAGATACAAAGATAATGGTAATGGTGACACAAAGTCACAAGATTGCTGCATGCAAAGCAGATATATGAACGTAATAATTACTATAAGCGTCTTGTCATTTAATTTCAAGTCTTCATCATTTCCACTGACAGATTTCGTGGCCATATCTGATCCAATCTAGTTTTAAGCGTATGCCATAAAGTATTCGGATAAAGAAATGTCCAGATACTGAACACGTTCCTAATCCGCCATGTCATTCCACCGCTAGTTGGTTCCCAGCCAGCAGCGTCAGTTCCTTTTCTTCGTCTCAGCAAAACTATGAGTGTTCCTTATACAAAATTCTAAACGTTCTTATTCCACGCTGCAGAATTAGTGAAAATGAAGCCAGTACCGTTTATATTGGCTTTGTTTCTTGCGGAGTCCTTGGGTAAGATTAAATTGAATTCATTAACCAAACTTTGTTCATTATTACCTAACCTCTTACGTACTTTATAATGTGATTATAGGATTTCCGCAAGTTAACCCAACCGGGCAGGATGCAACCGCACTACCCGATCCGTCTACAGGATTGGTCTCGCCGTGGTCACAATGGATGAGTCTCAAGGCCCCTCCAATCAGTTTAGCCAAGCCGAAAAAGAAACTGCTACCAGGACCACCACCACCTGAAGGCACACCAGAGGCTCCATGGGTTACTTGGACAAGAATGAAAGTTTCCACAGCGTTAGCACCTCCTGTTCCACCACCACCTCCACCCTCATCTCCAGTAAGTTCTGAAGGTGGCGTCTCATCGACCACTGGAAATGCATCCGCCCCGGAACAAGCTGTCTGGATTCAGTGGACACAGATGAAACTTCCATTAGCAAGCCCATTAGCACCAGCAAGTCCAGCACAAGAAACGCCATGGGATGCATGGACCAAGTTAAAGTCTCCAATTGCTCAAGCTCAAAGTCCACCCGTATCTGAACTTTCTGTTTCAAAACGAATGGCCCCTGATCGCTATAGCATTGCATCTACCATTGCCCCGAGAGTCATCACTTGGCCTCCACAACAGGTAAATCAGTTTAATTGCATATCAAATCAATCTTGAAACAAAAAAATACATCGGAAGTCTCATTTAACCCCAGTTTTTTATTAAGTAGCAAACCAGCAGTAGCAGGGAACAAGGTTCTGGAAGAGTTCTTCCGCCACTTCAACCATCATTCCTGGATGCTGTTCGGCCCAATCAACCCTCATCAAGTGTGAGTGGAAGGCCAACCACAGAATCTGACTTACCTACCAACTTGGCTGCTCTCGTAGAATCCACACCAGAACTTGCCCGTCTTCCACCTAAAATACGAAATCAGGTGCTTGAAGAACTAGGTTTACTTTCTCAAAGTTCCCCAATCCCAACTACAACATCTTCAGTTCCCAGAGTACCTTCCAGACAATTAACGACAAAGCCTGAGATTTCAGCAGTTCTCTCAGCGCTACCCCCTCCAGTTCTGAAACAACTATTGGCAACCATTTCTCCAGAAGAGGTAGAAAAGTTGATTGAAGCCGTAGCTGAATCTTCAGTTGTAAATATTAAGGAAAAGAATCCACCTGTAGCTGCTGCCGCACCAGCAGTTCTTTCAATTATTCCAGAACCTGTTCGCAGCCAGATTTTGGTGAAAGCAACAACTACAGAATTAGCTCAAATTGTAGAAGTATTATCAAAATTAGAAGAATTAACACCTGAGGAAAGGCCACTAGCTGAAAACGTCGATGTTGGGACAATACTACCAGCTTCACTCGTCCAAAAGCTACCACCTGCGGTAGCACCACTTCTCACACAGAAATTAGAGATTCCATCCGTTCCCCCAACTGTCCTTCTTTCAAGCAGCATACCAGAGCCAATCCTATCAACAATTCTTAGCGTGGCTAATCCATTAGAGGTTGTAGAACTAACAGAAAATCTGAAGAAGGTTGAATCGTTAGCTCCAGTGTCAACTCCACCGATTGCTGCACTCTTGTCATCAACCCTTGCCGCAAAGCTACCGCCACAATTGGGTCTAGTACTAGAAAAAATTAAGCCTGAAAAGAATGCCGGTACCAACTGCAGTATCACCACCTACAGAAATAATTGCAGCAGTCTTAGCCGCCTTGCCGGCACCAGTCCTAAAGGATGTTTTGGATGAGGCAACTCCAGCAGAGCTTAGCAAAGTAGTAGAAAATCTGGCAAAGCTTGAGGAAGTTAAACCTGCACCAAAAATACCGGTTTTTGCTTTGCTACCACCATCACTCATCCCAAAACTCTCACCTGCGTTGGCGCCACTACTTACGAAGGAGGTTGTACTCTCATCATTACCTCCATCACCTGTGGAGGTTCCTGTAGAAGTACTCAGTGTCTTGTCAAGTATTCCTGAGCCACTGCTGAAAGAAATACTAACTGCTGCCACCTCCGAAGAATTAATTCAGCTTCTGGAAACGATTTCTTCTGTACAAAGTCCAGCACCCGAGAAAAAACCTATTTCAGTTCTGATACCCCCTTCGCTGTTTGCTAAACTTTCGGGCCCCGTGACCCCATTGGTTAACATTCCTGTCGAAATTCCAGCTAAGCCAGTTACTCCTAATATAGAGGTGGTTCCAGTAGATGCGATTCCTGCACTTCTATCCATCCTTCCAGAATCAGTTGTTCCTGTAATTTTATCTGAAGCAACTCCTGAAGAGCTGGCAGAGCTTATAAACACTGTGGCCAAGTTGGAGGCTGTTGCCCCTGAGGTAAAACCTTTAATCTCGAACCTTGAAGTTGCAACAATTTTACCACCATCACTTCTAGCAAAACTACCACCTGTAGTCACACCTCTTCTAGAAAAAAAGATAGACGTTGAAGCTTTAATCAGTCCTGAATTAGAAAAACTTCCTCAATCCTCAACCTCTCCAATTCCAGAATCAACTGCTTCTGTTCTATCAATACTTCCATCATCGCTCATTCCTCAAATAATTGTTGAAGCTACTCCGGAAGAGCTTAAAGAGTTGGTTGACAGAGTGGAAAAATTAGAAGCCCTTCCTGCAGACGAAAAGGCTCTTATTTCTAAGGTGAAAGTTGCGACCATCTTACCACCATCGCTGCTCCCAAAGCTACCACCTGCACTTGCTCCTCTACTAGCAGAAACGATTGATGTTGCAGATCTTACTCTTCCAGCAACAGAGGTAAACAACATAGCTCCAGCAGCAGTACCTCTAGTTCCAGCAGCGACTGCAACCATACTTTCAATTCTTCCACCGCCACTCATTCCTCAAATAATTGCGGAAGCAACACCAGAAGAACTTTCTGAGCTGGTTGAGAGAGTAGAAAAACTTAAAGCAATTCCAGAAGAAGAAAAGGCACTGCTTCCTACTGTTGAGGTAGCAGCTATACTTCCACCTTCTCTTATCGCTAAACTTCCAGTTGAAGTAACGCCTTTGCTAAAGAAAGGAGTGACTATTTCCGAACTACCATCTATTATACCTCCACCTCCACCTGTTTCAGCAGCAGTTGTTCCTCCTAGTCTTCTTGCTGTGCTTTCAGGACGCCCCGCACCAGTGGTACCTGAAATTTTGGCTAAGGCTACTCCGGAAGAGTTGACGGAGCTGGCTACCACCATCACTCAGTTGGAGTCCATTCCGGAAGAACAAAAGCAATTGTTGCCAAAGATTCAAGCAGCAGATGTGCTACCCCCGATTCTTCTTGCTAAGCTTTCACCAGAAACACTACCTTTACTTGGAAAGGAAGTTGGCATTACACCAGCAGCAGCATCAACTACTGTCCCAGCAAACGCGCCCATAGTCGCTGTAGCTCCAACTCCGCTCACTGCCGCACTACCAGCAGCAGTCCTTTCATTGTTACCTAAGCCAATTGTTCCAGAAATTTTGGCGAAAGCAACCCCAGATGAACTAACTGAGTTGATTAGTACTGTTGAAGCATTGGAAGCTATTCCACCTGAAGCCCTTCCAAAATTAACGTTGGGAAATATCCTTCCGCCAACTCTAATTCCAAAACTTTCACCTGAAGTCCTTCCATTACTCAGCAAAGAAGTTCCCATTCCATCACCGGAATTGGCTACAGCCATTGCTCCAGTGCCAGAAGCAGAAGCGGTACCACCCGAGCTGAAGAGCATTCCCGAACCTCTCTTAAGTACCATCCTTGCTGTAGCCACTCCTGCTGAGCTTGAAGAAATAGAGAAAATTGTACAGAAAATTGAGGCTATTCCTCCAGAGCAAAAAGCAGTTCTTCCAAAGCTGCCTATAGCAAGCGTTTTGCCTGCAACACTCTTATCAAAGCTTCCACCTACTGTTGCCCCATTGCTTAGCCTTGAACTAATCCCACCTAATACTATTCAGATTCCTGTGGTAGTTCCTGTCCTTCAAGCAGTACCCGAACCATTGCTCAGTGAAATACTAGCTGTAGCCTCACCATCAGAAGTGGAACAGATAGTTGAGACTCTTACAGAGCTTGAAGAACTCCCACCGCAACAGAAAGCATTGCTTCCTAAACCGCTGACGATAACAGCCATATTGCCACCCTCACTTATAGCGAAGCTACCATCCGAAATTGTTCCATTGGTCAACAAAGACGTAATACCGGAAGCCATTCAAGTTACCCCAGAAGCTGTTGCAGCACCTTCGTCTGTACCACCAGCTGCACCGTTGCCAGATACGGGTGAAGCACCATGGTTAGATTATCTCAAGTCTATTTATGGAATTCCTGAAACCATTCCAGAAGTTATAACACCAACCCCACCTGTACAAACCACAGAAGCGCCTCCAACAAAAGCAGAAGAGAAACTTTTAACAAAATGGGCTAAAATAATTCTTGACAAGACTGGGAAACCTACAGTACCAGTACCAGGAGAAATTCCACCTTTGCAGGCAGCCTGGATGGAATGGATTCAGCTACAAATGAACGAAACTAAGAAAGCGGAAGCTACAACTGCAAAACCACCGGTGCTGCCCGTATCATCAGAGGAGTCTACAACAGAATATCCTTGGACTAAATGGCTGAAACTAAAAAGTTCAACACCACCTACACCGTTAGTAATTGGTCCAGTGGCTCCGGTTCCTCCACTTGATGTTGGAACGGAATCTCCAGAAAAGGCAACTTTAGACTGGTTGGAAGCTTTGGAACAAGCTCAAGAAGCACCTGCTGTGGTTCCATCTCCACAAATCACACCTGAAATGGAAGAGAAAGTTGAAGAACTTCTGAAGCAACTTGGTATTGAAAATGTACCACTTCCACCAGACCAAATTCAAGCTTTAGTATCGGCATTGGCAGCGGGAACGGCTCCACCAGTTCCTCCGCCCATAGCGAGTGAAATAGTTCCTCCTCCTTCTGCATCACTTCCACTACCTCCTAGTGTACCAGTTGCCCCGAGTCTGGTTCCACCGCCATTTCCCCCTGCAGCATACCCCGCATATTTACCACCGTCATCACCATTTTATCCATTAGCCCCCAGACCTTTCTGGGCACAACCTCCATACATGCCTGCATACATGGGAGTTCCCCCACCAAATCCTCTGGTTCCAGTTGAAGCAGCTCCCTCTCCCGTAAATGAAGTTCTAGAAGCTCCTTCAGCGGTAAACTTGACTCAATATTTAATTTCTAACAAACTTATCCCACCAGGCCTGCCACCTTCGGCCCCCTTACCTATTCCAGCTCTAGTGGAAACTACGGAGGCGAACTCATCCGAAACCAAAGAAGTAGTAGAAAGTACACCTCGAACAATTACCTCTCAGGAGCTAGCTNCAGGCCTGCCACCTTCGGCCCCCTTACCTATTCCAGCTCTAGTGGAAACTACGGAGGCGAACTCATCCGAAACCAAAGAAGTAGTAGAAAGTACACCTCGAACAATTACCTCTCAGGAGCTAGCTGCCCTAACGCCAACCAAATTCGCCGCCCTGCTCAAACAAATCCTGAAGGACTGTAACAATACCAACATTTTGGTGACCCGTTCCAGTCGATCAAAAGGAAAGGGTGGCGCAGGTGCGGGTGGTGGCTTCAATTGGATGGCAGTCAAGAACAAGTACAAACCTAGCATTGCGGGACCACCACCGGGTGTAATAAAGAGTAAACGAGCACTTCTCCCGATCCCATCTCAAGGTGTATCTGCACCACCTCCACAACTAGAATCTAGCTCTTCTAAAGATCTACTGCCTTTACCCTCCCTTTCCATGCCGAAGGTAGAAACAGCAGGAACGGTTTTGGATCCGGCTTATTGGGCTGCTCAAAAATCCATGTTTCTCTCCAAACTTTTCTCAACCCTAGCAAAAGTGGCACTTAACGACTCAGCAGCCCAGCAAGAAACAAGTACTTTAAGTCCGAAGGAACAGCTTACCAAACAAGTCAATAAACGACTCAGCAGCCCAGCAGGAAACAAGTACTATAAGTCCGAAGGAACAGCTTACCAACCAAGTCAATAGGCTGTTGCTCAATAGCATGACGCGCTCTATAAAGCACCAACAAGAATCTGAAGAAGAAGATGAGTATGAAAGTAGCGATGAGGATCAACAAAATGTGGTATAAAATCATTTCCATTTTTTCGATGTAGAAACCTAATACATAAATTCGATCTATTGAATTAATCCGCAACTTACCATTTAGGATGAAAATGAACTTGTGACAAATGACAACAGTGAGCCAAATCTACCCAAAGAACCCGAGAATCCTCTGCACAAACTCTTCAAGTTTGGAGTTCAAAAGACTGTTCTTTCTGTAACTTAACCAATTTTTTCTTTCCAAATTAAACTGTAATAAAGGTATTTTTTCTTCTCAACTAAAGTTTTCTAGAACAGTCGTAATTTCACTGAAATAATTTTTCTTTCTTATTTTATTACAGGATTTATCAACACCTCCACCTGAACCTCAAGCCATTTATGTTTATGTAACCAGCCCACCTCCCCCATTAGAAACTGCTACCACACCTAATCTCGATAAGCAGAAAGAGATGCTCAACAAGCTAAAGAAAGTTTATGGCGAGAACAAAAAACTTAAAAAGAAGATCAAAAGCAAGAACCGCAAATACAAAAGTAAAACATCTACCACCTCGTCCAAATCTACTGGAGGTAGCAACACCCACCACCACAGTAGAAATCATCCCTTTCGTAAAACCACTACCCCAGCTACAACTGAAAGTCCGGTGGACTTTGAGCTCCTCGCCAAAGCCCTTCTCGTCGACAACAAAGCAAAAAAATGACACTGACGACGATTACCATCTACCTCATAAATCATTCTTCTTTATGGTTAATGTTCTGGGTTGGAATTGTTGTATTTAAAATATTTCTTCTAGGAATTTACTTTCATCTTACCTGCCCTTCTTCCTGTTTAAGCTTACGATTATTTTCAAGATATGACGGAACTATACTTGCATAGTATATTTTTAAAGAATTATGTTTGTATAAATCATCAATTAGATAATGTGCGATCATTCAACATAATACAACTTCAGATGTGTATTATTGACTGAGTGCTTCCTAGTCAAATTGATCAATCAAAATGTAAGAATCAAAGGTTCAATTCAGTTCCTTTTTATAGGTCTTTGGTATGATGTTAATGAAATATAACGAAATTTAATATTGAATATATAAGATTTTTAAATGCATTACAATAAAATGATAACAATATCCATTCTAATCACAAACCTTTTGTCATTCCCAATTTACCTGACACCATCAATCACTATATCATCATCATCACTCCTGGATGACATTAATACTATAATATATAAAACATGAATGATATGAAGAAAAGTCATTTTTCTGAATTGGTTTCTATTCAATATTGCTTTGCTGCTGCCTTACATAAGTTAATTACTTACTAAACACAAATATTCATAGCAAGTAGCTCACTAAATTCTGATTTGCAATACAACCAACGCGCAACGCTAACGCTTAAACAACTTTAGGTAACTGAATTAATTTCATTATTTGGTAGCATACTGAAAAAGTGTAATAATTGTAAGATTAGAGGCTAAAAATGACTATATATTATTTTCTTCAAAAATTCTTAAACTTCTACGAAATAATGCTATAAGCTACATGCTTTTTTGACTACGCACACGTACAACAATGTATTATAATTATACTAAATTACATTCACATTATTTCACTTCACATACAAACATATTATTCCTACTTTGATTCTTCATGTCTTTATCTATAATTTCGATCGATCCATCTCCAGGAAAGGATAGGTTTACCAAGATACATTTTGACATACCTAGTACTCGTAATGTTCCGTTTTTACGACAAATCATCTCAGAAGCCGTAGTAATTTATACGTTACTACTTTGAAGAGTATTTTACTTTACTAAATTGAAGCACAATGCACAACAGGCAAACGAAGCTAAGTGCATGAGGGGAAAGTTAAAGCAAAGGTACGAAAAATACACATGTGTACTGTAGTAAAATACTGATTCATTTTGTAACTTTGAAGAGTATTTTACTTTACTAAATTGAAGCACAATGCACAACAGGCAAACGAAGCTAAGTGCATGAGGGGAAAGTAAAAGCAAAGGTACGAAAAATACACATGTGTAATGTAGTAAAATACTGATTCATTTTGTGGAATTAAAGGATTAAACGTGACTTGCGGATCTGCACCAATCTTAAAATAGTAAATATTAAACAAAGGAATGTAGTTAATACCTGGCACAATAATTGTAGATAACAACTCAACTATAAAAAATATATTTAATCATAGCGATGGAACAAGTTTAGAGGTGGATAAGATAATGGCAAACTTTAAAAAAATGCAGTCATTGTTCAATTAAACGAGAGTTCATCCTATAGCTTCACTTCACTCCAATTAACTCAAAATCTATTTGAAAGAGAATACACATGAGTTTCTACTAAAACAGCTTTTATACTAAAGGTTAGCTTACATTGTTTGAATATATCTAGCTGCATGGTAAAAACGTTAGAATACACAGAACATCTAGGAGACCATCCTAAACACAATTGTTTGATATAGCGTGAAAAAGACTACATATGACATATATATAGTTTATCAAGGAGGAAAGCAATTGCTACGAACATACATACTAATTTACAGTTTAATGAATGATTGATTAGACATCACAGACTTTTCTTTGTGTGGTTTTATGCTACACTCACTAATTTTTAGTTAACAACAATACCACTGCAAGCTACAGCGGACAGCAGTTACATAGGAGTTGACTTTAGCTGAGGCTGAGTGTGAGATGCTTCTTGTTACGTAGTTTACTACAACAAATATTTTTTGATGAGCACTACTACAGCTACAAAGGCTAGTGTAACTAACATTTCGACCCTTATTGTTGGCTGTACGTCAATTATTAGCGTGAGTTTTGTGTCGATTTCGATGATACAAAAAGTCGATTCTGGTGACAAATACGAGACTAAACAGCACCGTGAATAGGGTCACAATGAAGGAGACCGTTTCGAAGATAAACTTGGGAGCAAATATTTTCCAAACCATGAGGTGGCGGCGATGCCAGCCTGCACAGGCCATGCATGCAAGCAGCTGTAATAAAAAAGGAGTATCATTATCATTCTTACAAACTGCTGCTAAGTAGATGCTTCGGCATACATTAAAACACATGTGTCAAATTTACCTTTACTCCATGCAGGAAAATATACTTGCCACACAAAATATAAGCTTTTCTCCTTTTGGCATGGCATTGATGATGACAAAAAAGTGGAGTCTCGTTGCTCCAGTAGGCGAGTAATGGAAGAGCCAATGAAAAAGTTATTTGAGATACGTGAAGATTTCCAAGAATCGCTAAAGCTGGTCTAAGCCATGTTAACCAAGAGCCACTGGCGTCTGTGAAGCTAGTACCATCTGTAGTGGTGAGGAAGGCAGAATCCCAGGGAATTGCTGAGAAAATTGGTTGATGGCCAGTGCCATAGAACAAGTATTGAGAACATAACGTCCATGCCACAACTCCACCCCACGAATCTCCTACAAAATACAAAATAAATTATCATTGAGTTACATGTCTAGATTATCTAATTTCATATCGTACTAAATATATGGTTTTCATACCTTCTGAATTTACTTGACTAGCTGATGAAGACACTGACAAGTTTCTACCTCTGTAAATGCCAACAAGACAAAATGATAGAGTAAGGAATGACGATCGCAACTGCTGGTGTCAGGCCCGCAGAAGTAATCTGAGCCATAAGAACAATCACAAGGGTTGCAAACACTAAGATGGAGCAACTGTAGCTGCCAGTCCCAACGGAATCTTCAAAACTGTACTTTTGTTGCTCAATTTCCAAAAACACTGACTTGCTCAACTGTTCCGCACGCCTTTGATTACCGTACGGCATATCCCGTTTAGGTTGATTTTTCAAGGAGATCTGATCGCATAACTTTTGAAGACCATTTACTTTCTTGTTAACCCCATTCGCACTACTGCTTTTATGAAGATTTGGTTTGTAAACTGTGGAAGAATTGTTTGAGCCGGTAATACTGCTGCTTTTGCTCCACATCACAGCGTTATTGTTGGCGGCAGCTGTTGAACCTGTATTTATTAACTCTACTCGTTTTTTCCCAGTTGAAGCTTGAGAACACTTACTGCAGCCCACTTGAAAATGTGAAGGAAGGAGAAGTGTCTGTCCAGCACCTCCACCCGAGACAATTGGTTTTACCCAGACTATCACCAGTGATATAAATGTGGATGCCTGAAACACCCATGGAAAGTAGTTCAAAATGGGACGTAGTTTCGCTGCACTTGTGCTGATAAATGGAAGGCCCTATAAGAAAATTATAAAATTATAATAATAATAAAAATCCCAGACAAACGAAGTGCTATAAATATTAAGTATGATATGAAATATTGAACTTTACTTGTAAGGCCCAAAGAACACCCAGAAGAACGACTAGCAGAGATGGTATGAACTTTGCAACGATTGCCGCAGGTCTTTTGCTAAATAAAAATTTTCGGTAGAGCATCCAAAGACGAAATGCCACTACAAATATAGCTAGTGACACAAGGGCAATACTGTAGCGCACATACTTGTGGACTAGCCAGTCTTCTGGAAGCGACGATAACTGTTTATGCAGCAAATAATCCTGGGATACAAAATACACACGCACATTTTAAAAAAGCTGAAAATACAAATTCCATAAATCTTCCGTTCCACATGAATTTGAAAATCTTACCTCGGTGCATTCTGTGAGCTCTTCTCTGCAACGAAAAAAGATTGAGCAAATTCTGACGAGCACAGCCAAAGTCACAAAACAAACTAGTGAGCATTTTGTGCTTTTCCTACAAAGAATCTCAATCAGTAGAAACTCATCCTTTCCTCCCACTACTCCTCCTGGATGATGATCACTACTCCTCGACTGATCCTCACCTCTTGTGTTATTGCTTCGGCGTGGCATATTGTACGGGGAGGTGAGAATGTGAAGAAAGACAACGAGCATCAGACAGGAGCCAAGCATGTAGCCTTCATTGATGACAAAGCTGTTGGAGAACATGGCAAGGCACGTAAGCATATAAATCGTGAGTGAACCCAAGTCACTAAAACTCCAGACATTTTTCCTCTTTGTGGAGAGAGTAGCAGTGTCAGTAGACGAAATGTCTTCCTCTTCTTCACCCATTCTCTGAATTAGCTTTAATCCAAGCGCAAGGAGAAACATGACAAGACCTGAGCACGTGGATACGATAACGTTCCAAAGACTTGTGGCGGGCGAAGGTCTGTCTTGGAAGAATGTGACACAAACGGACCACAGTGGGAGTGAAGGCCACAACCACGATAATACTGAATACTTATGCTTCCTCCTGGGAGAGAGGAGGGAACGCACATTGTTCAAGTAGACGAAGAGGGAAAAACAGGCTAAACTAGAGATCACCACTCCGCAGTATATCATTGGCACGTTGAATTGCGTCCAGGTGGAGACCGCTATGAGCTTGACTTGATTAAGGTATTTATGAGCAAGGGCATTCAACTTGGCACGCGAGGACTGGTTAGTCCGACTTAGCTGATATGCATGAAATGCCTCTTGCAAACGAAGATACTCATCCTCAAGCCCATGACCATCACTATTTGGTTTTGGAGCACCACCAACAATTCCGAACTTTCGCAAATATCTCTCCACCTGAGCAGTGTTTGATGCTACTGCGTCAGAATAGAGACCCTTCTTTCCAATAAAGTTTGGAATTAGCTGACCAATGCTTGAGTATGGGATGGGGGTGCCCAATAGAGTGGCAAGAGTTGGCACCAAATCAATCTGTGAAATCGCTGAGGAATACGAAGGGCATTGGAAATTAGCACTATTTAAACCACCACTGTTCATCTCTCCTCCTCTGATATTCCGTCGCTGCTTTATTGCTTTGGAGAGGAAAACAACAGCGGCATCTGTCTCATCTTTGGAATCACCTCCGTGATCTCCCGTAGGAGTCATCCCGTGATCTCCGAAAACGACGAGGAGAGTATCTTGACTCATGGAGTTGAACACAAACTCGATTATTTCATCAGCCTCTCGAAGCTTTCTAACCATTTCTGGATGACTAGGCCCATATCTATGTCCACAATGGTCGACACCAAGAAGGTGGGCTATCAACACATCCCACTCCTTCTCAGCCTCCCGTCCAAATAATCTTATTTCGGAGGGAGTGGTTCACAGCGCGGTCTACAGTGTCCAGGTCCCATGCGTTGAATGAAGGGTGGGCTTCCACAATAGGAGATTTGAAATACGAAGGGGGAAATAAGCTCAACCATGTATCATCGCCCAGAAAAGCTAATTTCTTTCCCATGGCGTGTAGCTGGTAGATAAGGCTGTCCTCTTCAACTTCGTAGCTAAAATAATTACACAAAAACATACATACAAATATATTCTCAAACCAAAAATGGATTTTTAATATTATATAGTTACGTGTACTTAATAGTACCTGTTAAAATTGGCACTGGCGTCAATGAATGTGGGCATCGTACCAGTCATCAACGCTTTAAGCCTCTGCATGGTGGTCGTAGGTGGATCGGCCACAAAACGGAATAAACATGACGCGGATTCCCAAACTGAAGCATCATGACCACTCCTACTTCGGCTAGCTGCATGATTATCATTATTATTCAAATTATTTGTACTAGTGGTGGTGGTTGAAGTTGTAGAACTCTGTCCTTTGTGCAAAGTTTCCTCCTTATAGTTGTCTTTAAGTTTGTCTTTGTCTTTATTAATCACGGTGGAGGAGAGGAAGGTCATTCTACTCACAAAGTCGTAGCGAAGTGCATCAACTAGAATGAG
>JAANSM010002163.1:0-15842 GCA_036850725.1 Orchesella villosa
AAGCTAACCTGAATGAATAAAGGAACACAGTCCACGATTGACTTCTTGACACAAAGCCACGTCCTAACGGTAATCATTATCACTCCATAAGGATATTATAAATCCTTTACTATATATAACAGAATCCCTCTCTTGTTTCTCACTCGCTTTTATATATTATTGCTGTAAAAATGGAAACTGTTTGCTTCAAGGGAAAAGAGGAACTAGCTAGAAGAATGAGAGAGAGAAAAGGTTGCTTTACTTTTTACTGTCTCAATATATGAAAGAGGAGAAAGGGTCATGGTTGTTGCTGGTGGTGCGGTTCAAATTGGCATCTATCTATGCATTCAATTCATGCATATATGTATTTCTCATGCATGCCGCATACATAAAAATGTTATTTCGCATTAGAGAAATTATAGGGAAACTGTGCGGTAGTAAACAAGCCTCTTTCGAATGAGTTTTGGTGGAAGATGGAAGAATGCATTTTCCTTCCTGGGAAAGATATGGGAGGGCAAATTGATAGAATATAAAATAAAGGTTGAGTTGAAGTTGAGTATACAATATACATACTTCTCAAATGAATGAAAAGGAATATAAAAGATGCATGTATCCTGTTATTTTCACCGAGTGCAAAAGAGAGAAAAAAGAATCATTTTTACTTATTTTCTTGTACTTCCTTTCATCTTTGTTCTCTTGTGTTTGCCTCTTCTGATTTCGTTTCTCCTTCATTCTATTCTATTTCACCTCTCCTCCTCCTACATAAAGTCCAATTTAGCCAATATGTTGGTTTTCATGAGAGCAAAATTGCCTCGGCTTAAGTTGGGATTTATATCTGATCAATCAGGCATAACTTGTTACGAAAGAACAAGAAGAGCAAGTTGTATATATGTACATAAAAGGAAGAAAGAAAGGAAAACGAACTATCTTGAACTTTTTCCCTTTTTATACTTTCTACTTTTTTTCTTCTTCTCATAAATACTTTCACCAACTTTGTGCAGTAAATGCACACATGTGTATGTAAAAGAAAAAAAGAGAAGAAGTGGTTATGTTAGAACAACACGAAGAGAAAAGTTTTCATCTGCATGAAACCAAGTGGATATGGATGTGGATACACATTGAAAGTGAAATACAACTTCATATTTTTCATCTTCCTTTCCCATCTTTATAACTCTTCAACTTTGCTTCTTGTTAGAGACAAAATGTAATGTTGTACTTTTCTTCCCAGTTTCCGATTCCAATCTATGGCGTAATCAATAACATAACACAATACATTCTATGTTGATATAACCGGGAATCCATGATGATTGGAAGGAAAGAACGTAAAATATGAAAGTAAAGTACATTATATATAATACGTCCCTAACTAATATTTATGGGTACGCATCCGTTCTCATTCACATCTCAATTTTTGTACAACCTTCAACAAATTTATTCTAGACAGATGTGAAAGGTCACATAGTAATGAAATATGGGGAAATTCATTCGAGCGCACATGTATGTATTTTTAACGTATTCGTTTAGTGCAGGCAAGTTGAAGAAATGTTGAAGATTTTTTTGTAATAAAAAGATTCAACTTGGAAGAAGAAGAGGCATTTACATGTCAGCAGTGTACAAGGTCTGCATAAATCAAGCTGCCAATGAGTTGAACATAATGTATTTTGTTGTTAATATATATATACTTATGCCCTTGATTGTAAGATGTTTTTGATCGAAAACATGAAATTTCGAATGGTTGTTGCAAATTGCAGCGGCTATTTATATTGTATACTTTTATCACCTAATACTAACAGCGACCACTATTGACTATTTTGAATCATAATATATACATATACGATACTTGGAATTACTTTAGGGAAATCGTACTTACACACATAACCTGCAACTCATACAATTTTCATTGATGTGGAATTATTAGAAAGTGAAGCGAACAAGGGTTCATAATTTCTCATTAGAGAGAACATAATGAGTAATGCACTAGGGTTACGAGGAAGCCGCAATTTTATCCTTTTCTCCTTTCGTTTTCTCCTCAGGTTCTGCAGTGATAATCAACCCCCCACAAAACACCACAAAAGCTGAAACGGAGNAGGGCTACGAGGAAGCCGCAATTTTATCCTTTTCTCCTTTCGTTTTCTCCTCAGGTTCTGCAGTGATAATCAACCCCCCACAAAACACCACAAAAGCTGAAACGGAGAAAGTGGTCTTCCCATGTGAATGGCGTGCAATGCCGGCAAATGCAACGGTGGTGTGGTACCGAGACGGGATTCCCGTCAGGCAGATAGCGTCACTCGAATCCAGAATTGAAACACCATCAGAGGGAAGTCTCATCATTAATCCACTTCATATGGACGACTCAGGTTTTTATGAATGTCGGGTTTCCAATGGGATTGGGGAAACACAGTCTGCCGTTGCCTATCTCAATGTCGAGTGTAAGTTTAAACACACTAAAAAAGTATCTAGTTCTAAAAATAAACACGCATAATAAGCAATAATAAATGTGGTATCGTGTCTCGTGGGCCATATGTGACTGTGACACAAGAATAGATGGTAGGATGATAAGTAGAGGCACACGTACTACGTGGAGGTCATTGAACGGCCAATATGAATTGCAATTCAGCAGCAAAAAAAATCGAGTACAAAATAAAGATGGTCACAAAGAAGATGTGTAACGAAATTTTGATCAGTATTATGGTCAGTGCAAAAGGTATAGCTACTAATGGCTTCCTCCAAAACCACTTCAAATTGAACAAGATTCTGTAGAAGCGGATCAAAAGACGGTCTAGATGATAGAATGATATGAAATTCAATTTGCTGTGAAAAAATGATATTTTCAGAGTTGAGAACAGGAAGTCGCGTTTCGTTTCTCAGAAGTTGTATCGATCATGATGATACTGATGATGATCATGATTCATGACAGTAACGTATTGTATTGACCATCGTTTGATAATGTTACGCGTGTGAAAATAGATACATCCGTGTAATATATCTTTTGATATATATATAAGCTTACTAAAAATAAGCACTGAGCGATTTTCTCATAAAAGTTTTGCGATATTATATTGCAGTTCCAGCTCAAGTGACATACACACCAACAGTACAGTACCTGGTAAGAATTCAATTTAATCCTACTTCATTGCTTGTATCTGTCATTGAGTACACTTTTTTTCATGTTTTCTTTCGCCAACTTCCACCCGAGTTCATTTACTTAATCACACCTACTTCATATGTAAAGTATCAACGCACTTAGTAATTATTTTACTTAATGATAAATTGAATTCGTAATCAACTAGCCTAACCGCCTGTCTGGAGTGGTGCGGTGCTACATCCAAGCAAACCCAGGGATCCAGTTCGTGATGTGGACGCGAGACAAGCATCTTCTGGAACCTTATGAGACGGAAGGTTTTGCCGTAATGCACAACGGCTCACTGCTCATTGAAAGAGTGAAGGAGAGTCATCAAGGAATGTACACGTGTACACCATACAACGTTCACGGCACAAAAGGAGCCTCACTCGCCATGCAAGTGATTGTGAAGGAGCCCCCCAAATTTGACATCACTCCGGATCCCATGTACCAAAGCAAGTTGGGCACGTCACTAGAGATTCCTTGTACTGCCAACGCACCCAACGGTACCACTAGTCCACTTATCACTTGGCAAAGGGTACGTTCTTCTAGACATACTTTCTACTGCGGCAATGACGCTAAATATTCCATGGATGTGATGTGATTCTCCTCGGAAATCCATTAATCTTTTAGCATTTACCTAAAGGAATGAACAGAATGCGTTCACTTGCTTTTCCTCTTTCACTTCTGCATAATACTTTGCAGCGAAAAAAGAAGTAGCAATAAAGAAGGAAATAAAAATGAAAGGAGGATAGAAAAAAATCTGATTCCTATTTCTAGTTCATACTTATGTGTGTACTTTTTCTACCGTGCAGAGAGACGGTCGACCTTTGCCAAGAGATCGAGCACGAGTCGTTGATGGTACTTTATTTCTTGAAGACCTCCATCAAATGGACATACGGAGAGTATGAATGTGTTGCTTCCAATGAAGTGGCCACCTTGGTCACAAGCACAAAGATCATTGTGGAGGGTACAAGACCTCATGCTCCCTACAACATCACGGCGACGGCAGCCATGTTTTATGTAACTTTAAACTGGTATCCTGGATATTCGGGTGGACCTGACTTTTCACAGAAATACGTTATTTGGTACGTACACACACTACACTCCATTCATATTATACATGCAAAAGTAATGGGCATGCATTTGTTTCCAACTACACTTTTTATTTTCCCTTTCCATTTCCATCTTTTTCACAGACAAAAGCAAAGCTAAAAACCAAAGTAATTTCTACGAAATGACTCCATGATGAGAAGAAGATACGGCTAGGAGAAAATAACCTTAAATTTTTCATTTTACATTACAGGTACAGGAAATTAGGAGAGTCAAGTTGGCACACGATTCAAGTTACACCAGACGGGAGTCAACGAATCACCATTCGTAGTTTGTCTCCGGCAACTACTTACCAATTTCAAGTTGTCGGTACAAATTATCTAGGAGACGGGCATCCCAGTGAAATTATTAATGTTACTACTAAAGGTAATTTTCTTTTGCAAGTGATAAATTCACTGAAAATACTAAAACTTTTTTTTTCGAGGGGAATTTATAAATGACCCTGAATGGACAACAGAACTGGAAAATTTATACAGACTACTATCTATGTTAGCTCCATATAAATAACATAAATTTGTTATATGTCGGGTGAAATGCAATATAACTTTCTTGCTCTTCGTGAACCAAACAACGAAGTATTTCTTAACCTTCTCGCATTCATCCTCCTCCGGGCTATATCTCTGCTCTTAGAACTTTTATGTGTTTTTGGAGCTGTAAAAATTGTTGAAAGTTGTTGTTGTTGTTTTCGTATTGTACCTTCATATAAAACTATTTTGGGGTTATGTAAGAAAACTTTTAAAAAGGTTTTGGGTAGCTTATTCAATATGTATTTTAACATATTCAATGTATCTCTCTCTACCTCTGTCTGCTGCTGCTTTAAGAAGGAATCGACACAATACTGGCTAATGGAACTAGTGAGGCTCCAAAAACTGTAAATAATGCTACTATCAAACCCGAAGATCCTTCAACTGGTACAGTTATCGGTAAAATTTATAAGTATTTGTATATGCTTCCTGCAAAATACTTTGGGTTAAAACGGTTAAAACATATGCTTTGAAGCTTGCTATATTGTAATTTGAATATATATAACTTTTGCTCTAACATTATATTTCTTGCTTTATTTTATTACACGCTTTAATCTGGTAACACTATCTTCGTATAGAATGTCATTTTTAAAGAATAAATAAATTCGTTATGTTCTTCAAACTCAATTGTCCATATATTATAAAACCCACAACTTTGAAGGCCGTTCTGTGTTCTGTTCTGGTTTGGTTTATATCAAGTTTTGATTAGTTGTTTTTCGTTTGTTTGCTTTAACCTTTATAATTTTTGCAGAAATACTCGACTACTCAGTTCTTGTATATCCCACTGATGAGTCTGGCTCCACGTACATTCCAACAGTGTTGAGACCGTCAGGTTTGTGCATGCTCTTAAATTATACCAAGAACATTAAATTTTGAACCATCTCTTCCATACACAAAGTGAAACCTGGATTTTGTTTATTGGAATGCTGAATGTTATATTACATGGCTGTATAATTTAATTGCTTTGCATCATGCAGTGTTAACTGTTTAGAAATGCAGTTTAAACAAATTAAACCGAAGTTTGTCTTTCGTGTAAATCTGATTTGAAATGATTGTGACGTTCACACTAGGTCCCAAACCAGGTGTTCCCTACAACGTGACTATAGTGGACCAGTCGGACGCCTTTAGCATAGGGATCCATTGGATGCCGCCGATAGATGCAGGCCGTGTCTCAGTGGCCTACTACCAGATCGAATATAAGTCTGAAGCAGAGTCATGGAAGCCGCTCAACAAAGAAAAAATTTTGCCCCCTACAACATCTTACTCTTGTGAGCTAACCTTCATCTTCGTAAAAGAAAACTTGAATAGACAAGCTTTTATATTGTTAAACTAATGTCATTCCATTTATAACCTTTTCAGATTTAGTGCGTCACCTGAAGGAAAGCAAAAAGTATACCTTCCGGGTGGTCGCTTTTACACTGACAGGTAACTCAGCGTTCAGTGAGGAGGTAAAGCACACGCTTCTTCCTAGAGATAAGCAAACGAGCAATTGTCGCTGGCCTTGTTGGAGGCATTCTTTTCTTCATAGTTGCCATCATTCTCTCCGTCTGTGCTGTTAAAATTTGCAATCGAAGGAAAAGAAGAAAGCAGGAGAAAGGTCAGGCGCGACCATTTAAACCCACGAAGAGGTACACACAAAATTGGTACTTGGCTCATTGTATATTAATCTGTGCCCATTTTTCATGTGCGGTTTTCAGCTTATAACATGGTAGCTTGTCGACTTACTGATGCCAGAAATGGAGGTCAAATACCTCCACAACCTCAGGTTGCTCCAAAGAGGTACCCCGCAAACCCCAGTCATACCCCAGAAGCCTACAGTCATAAGTATGTTAGGTCATTTTAGACATTTTCGAAAGTAAATTGAAAATAGGGGTTTCTTTAGACAATCGTTATAATTCTTGAAACTTATTAATCTATTCACAAATTAAGCCGACCACCTCCACAACACCAACAACATCAACAGCCGAAGGGCGGAGGACCAGTTAAGTTTCGAGTTTAATATGAGAAAAATTGTTCAGACGCTTCATATTCGTTTATAAACTTGCGTCACTTTTGTTCTTCATTTAAAAGATTTTCGTTAGCTTACAAGTTTTGTCTGATTTCTAAATACAATCGTTCCGTTATCGTTTAACACACTTTATAAATTTATATGGTATCAAATGTCGCCCATCATTAATGAGATATTGATCTTTAGCATGTAGTAATTGTTTGCATGTTTAGTAAATCATCATGTTCGTCAAGTTCTTCAGCACCCCTCTTATTTCTCGTTATTAGTTTGTGTTTGTTTATGATTTCATAAAAAATGAGCATCATATGACTGCTCACTAATTTAATGTCAGAATTTTTATTTTTGCAAAGAATATGCATGCCACCTCAGTTTTATTAAGGGATAATGTTGCTAATGATTGAATTCATCCACTTAGGAATGGAGTCGCCCAAGCACACGCTGTGATTTCGTGGCTGAAGAGAGCGTATCAGTGGGTGGGCCGAGGGGTGGGGCGTGTAGTTATTCACCTGTTGGATCTCCCCCTGCGCCGCCACGCCATCATTTTGGACCGCCCGAGCCCCTACAGGGAGAGGGGGAGCCGCCACCCATCCATCAGCAGCATCACACTCTCCCTGGTCGACACAGGTCCCCACCGCGCAACCCGACATCCCCACTCCTCGCCATCGATATTTCGACCTGGACAACCTAGAGGTATCGTCACCCTTCCCTGGGGGAAAGGCTCAATTGTTTTACCAGGTCTATCTTTAAAACTCTCTGTCC
Organism: Orchesella villosa; assembly: GCA_036850725.1. Taxonomy (NCBI): domain Eukaryota; kingdom Metazoa; phylum Arthropoda; class Collembola; order Entomobryomorpha; family Orchesellidae; genus Orchesella; species Orchesella villosa. The sequence goes on from JAANSM010002163.1 coordinate 7,505, forward strand.
TCGTCTCATTTGACTATTCTTGTATGCATGACTGTAGCTTTATCTTGACGAATCTCATTCATTCTCAATTTGATGCTGTCTAGTAAGATACTTTGTAAACTAAAGTAGTGATTTCTGTCATTTCAGACTTCACATTCTGCTGTCATGATCTCTTGTAAATTCTAGCATGAATCTAACATAGCCTTTCTTTTTGTCATTGCTTGAAATTTTGCAGATGTAGTGGATGAGTCCAGTTCAGATGACGGGGGATTCTTAGCCCCTCGCCCCCTCCGATTATTTCCCCAGAGGTCGTCGTAGATTTAATCTGGTACTTCCAGGAAGTTTTGTGCCATCCAGTTCTCTCATAAGGCCGGAGACATTAGTCGTTCCTCGTCCTTTTGCAAGTTCACCAATCCCAGCAAGATCCCGTTCCGTGATTAGTGGTATACAAAGACAGTTTAGTCCATCTTCTGCTGATCTCAGTTCAGTGCCCAGGTTTCCTGTTCTAGTCCAAGTTCATCAACCACCGTACTTGTGGAAAACAGCCACAACTGGTCGTCACTTTCACCCCCGGATCCCAAGTGATCCAACACCTCCGCCATGGGAAGCGGAGCGGATTCGTGATAATCTTGCTCGGGATTTGGAGTACTTGGAACGTCAAGTGCCTCCATTCTTGAGACATCAACCTCTTCACTCTTCCACCTCCCAACAACAGCTTGGTGGGAGTGCTGTGCCATTAGATAAAACGAATTTAGGCTCGTCAATCTCAACCCGTATTCAACAAGAACGCTCCTCCTCCTCCGGCTTTCAAAGTGGGAGCAAAAGCACCACCTCCGCATTTCCATCTGGTGCTGGCAGCAGTGGGGTGGGTACTGGTCTCGGCTCTGGAGGCACAACATCCTCTGAGGTTCTTTTGAGACCAGTGACCCTCTCGGGGAGAGAGGCAGAGCGTCTTAGAATGATGGAAGGGCTCTTCCCCGGTGACTCCTTCCCACCCGCGCCAACAATCCCATCCAGAAGCTTTATTCCACCCAGAACTTATGAGAATTGGCCGAGGAGAGAGCCAACTCCACCAATTTATGCCATGGCACGATCTCCATCTTTTGACATTGAGGATACTAATATCACTGTGCCTCTTTCGGAGGCAAGCCCAGGCACAAGGACGTTGCTCGACATGTCAGTAGATGATCCCTACGAGTTTGATGCTGTGATTCCAGATACTTCCCCTGAAATAGCGTATCCCTCCCAACCGGCACCTGGTTCCACATCCGCAACGTCCATGACGCGATTCAAGAGGACGAGAGAAAAGTATGAGAACATGGAGGCACGTGTCGCTGCAATGAAAGAAGAATTTTTCGAGTATCGTCGCCGACAAAAGAAACGAATGGAAAGTGCATGCTAGCAATAAATAAAAACGTTCTTAAAGAGACTCCAAATACAATTATTACAAACTATATAAGTAAGAATACAAAAAACAATATAGAGGAACACTACATTCAAAATATGTATTTGAATTAAGCTAATGTAAAAAACAAAACAAGCTTAGCAAATAGGAAACTGATTGTCTATATACTACTACTACATATATATGCAGATATTATGGTTATTTGTACCAAAAAAAAATATGTATTTGAATTAAGCTAATGTAAAAAACAAAACAAGCTTAGCAAATAGGAAACTGATTGTCTATATACTACTACTACATATATATGCAGATATTATGGTTATTTGTACCAAAAAAGAAACGTTTTCACAATACTATTGTACATGTAATTTAGGCCAAGTATATATAATTAAGCCCAGCGACTATAAACATATATGCTCGTTCGTAGTTTACTTCTTACAGGAGGATCATATACCATCATTATCATCACAAAGAAAAACAAAGCTGGATAATAAATTTTAGTAGCCATATTAATATATATTTACTAAAATGAGTTCGGAAAATCTTCTGTTCTTTATCTAAATGCATGTAATTAATGAAAAAAATGTACAATGATATTATGATAACTTTTATTCTGTACAGTTAGCTAAGCCACATGATTATTGTAAGTTATTATTATAAATGAGCCAATAATGCCAAGTCTCTTTTCATTTCGTTTGCGCATTTTACCCCGAAACAAAAATAATATGAACTCAAAACGATATATAATTATTATTCACATACATTTTGCATTTTACAAGTGATTATATAACGTGTTTATCATCACTTGACTACTTAGGATGTTCAATGGTGATGATTATGATGATGTTTTTTTAAAAAATTCAATACTAAATGCTAAACTGCAAGCATATATAATATATATTATTATCATTCTAGTTAACTACAATATAGAATGTACTTATGAGAAAAGGGTTTTAAAGTAGTGATGATGACAAGTGAATTGAATTACAGGTGAGTATAAATTATGTGCAGATACAGTCAACACAACAGCTATAGATTTCAGACTTGGTTTGCAAAAAGAATTTCCAGAAGACAAGCAATGGTTACCTCAAAAGAACTCAATATAATATATAATATTATTATGGCCAAGAATCAAGAGCAAAGAATTGTATTGACATCGACTACACTTATATATCGGCTACATTTTTATTCGACTAAATTGGCATAAAAAATAACTAGTATGAAAAAAAAACGAAAAAAAAAAGTGTTTAGAAATTGATAACATTTCGAGTATATAAGTCCACCATAAAAAATTTAATGAAACAAAGAGGCGAGCAGAGTATTTAAGATTGTGTTGCAAAAACAAAAACTCAATAATAATTAAATTATGATCTTGATTGATGATACTTAATATGTCAATTATTATGAGCAGCAGCAGAAAAAACCTCATCATATACTTATATACTATTACTATATGGAAGAATAATTAATTCGTAAATAGAGATAGTTTATACTTAAAGCGGTTTTACATACTACAATTATATTTACATTACATTATAGTTGCATATACTATTGACTTGGATGAACTATATAATGTGAGTATATCTGATTGTGAGTGTGAAAAATTATTTAGAGCAGCAACCAAGTGAAAGCATGCGTTTAGAAATATTTGTGGGTTGAGTAGAGTGATGATGATGTTTTTGAAAAGTAGGAACTATATACAGAAATATATTATGGTCAAAAGTGGAAGAAGAAAGAAAAATTGTTATTTTAAAAAACGGTTCTCTTCAAAAAGGGTGTGAGTGAACTTTAAACTTTTGACTTTAGTAAAATTTTCACTAAAATACTACATGTAGCACACCTTCATATTCATATAGGATAAATACGGTGTAATTGAAATGAAATGAAATTCCTTTTTACCTTTCTGAAAATAAGAGATGTTTTGAATAAGGTGTACCATAAAATTGGTTTTTGAACGTTTAGTATTGATTTGGTTATCTTTTCTGCTTATTTGAACGATTATAAAAAATGTAACGAAACTAAATCTAAATTACTTTCTAGAATGTTTGGTTGAGTTTGTTGATGTGTATAACGAAGTAATATATTAGTGTGAAGGCTATGGATGACTCAGATTCATGAATGTTTTTTCAGTAAAATGCAACTTTTGTACTTGTTTATATAATTCTAGTAAGGGAAACAATGAAAACTGCATACTACAGTATCTTACAAAATACGGGATGTATTGTAGAATATAATGTTGAAAGCATGGAAAGCAAATTTAGAAGCCTGATGATAGTTTATTATATCGAAATGTAATCATTTCAATATGATTTACCAGCTGCTGAAATTTCATTGTAGAAAGTTGCTGATTTAATGTTTTGAGAGGACTAAATAGAATTTAGTAAGAGTTAAGTTGTAACCGCTGTCGCTTCTATGTTGAAACTCAAACTGCCAGATTAAAGATTTGTATTTAGTCCAACTATATGCTTCTCAACCCACAGGATTGTTAGTTTTAGTTTGTATTTTAAAATATTTTTAACTTATTGTAGTATCCATTTATTTACGTAACTAGCAGAATGGAAACGTGCTCTAGCGTTCGCTTGCTTTCACAGTTTGAAAAATGTTCAGTTTTCTGTGTTCAACCAACCTAAATGAAGATCCGTTTAATTAATTCATACTAATTTATTTATTAGTGACTAATTATTATTATTATTATTTATGAAACTCAGAACAAGTTTTGCATGCATCGAGCAAATCCACAGTATTTTAATTTAAATGATGGAAAAACTTACATTACTCATGGAATCTACATTGTATTTACTTAAACTTATGGAAGATAGCGATGCATACAAACTTAATTTAATGACGACAACTGCCATTTTTTTTCATTTAACTATTATGAAGTCATTATTATACAAAAAGTGAAAAGGATAGAAGAAAGTTACTTCATTTTCCATTATGTTCATTTGTTCATTCATGAGAAACACATTTTTATATATGTTTGTACTTTAAGTTATTTGCTGGAGACTGATTTAATACTCCTTCTTTTACAGTTTTCTACAGTGTTGTTATGTTGTTGACTTTATGCTTTGTAAAAGTGTGAAAAAATGTACTTAACTATTTTTGTTTTATATGTTCATCAGTTAAGTTTGAGGAGATTTGCTCTTTGAAATGCAAGAAAGAACAACGATGATATAGAAAAAATTCACAGCTAAATATTATATGCATAATTGTTTTTGCAGCTTTCTCAGGAACACACCAAAGATAAACTTTATGTATTTGTTATACTTTTCCCCTCAACCAAATTACAAATTAATTAATTTAGTTTATACAAAACAGCTATTCAGCTTAATATTTCTGAATAGAATCCCAAAACTGACAATTTTAATAAGCCAATTTGAGAAGGAACAAAGATGGAAAAGCTATTAAATTGTACTATTGCTAAAAATACGAAACTACTTTATGTATGTTGTTTTACATAATGATTAATATATTCAGCATTGAGCATACTATAAATTATATACCATGTATCTGCATTTAATATCGCTGAGTGTGTATGTCTGTGTAAAAAAGTTGTGTTGTTTGTAAGAAAGGAAAAAAAGATACTATAAAATAATCTATATAAATATATACAACTGTATTTAATCATATTATTGTGACTATTATATAAACTATAATAATTCAAGCAAGTAATAATTAAGTATATGGTAATATTATGAGAACATGAGAGACGAAGAAATGATGATAAAATGAGAGGTCATGCATTCCATGTTGATTAATACTTTTGAGCAGTTTAAAATAAAAAAAGCAAACATCAAATAAAGAATGTTTATATTAAAACAATCGTATTGAAGAGAAATCCAGTTGTTCTTAATGTGTTTTTTTTTAAAGCAAAAATTATTTTCATGAAAATTTTCATACATAATTCAAATCATATATATGCAAAGCATCAATCTTTGTTGGCTCAATTTAATGCTTGAATTTCATGGTTTCATTACGCATATAGACTCTTAACTACCTAAGTAAATTGTCATCGGTTCTTGGAAATACATTTGTTGGCGATTCTCCAAATCATTGCTTCACTCACTGCATGCCGCTACCCTTTTCTGCAGCGATTGAATAAAATGTACATATCCAAAGGAAGGATATTAACATATGCGTGCATGTAATATAATTTAGCAGGTAGATAGAGTGCGCGTTTGAAAACAGAAGTTTAAAATTTAAATCTGCATCCAAAATTTACTTAAAATGGTGTATTTAGCTAGTTTTACCTTTATAGTGCTAGCTTTTATTAGCGGTCAGCAAGCTACCTTCATACGTAGGTACACAACTAATTTGATCCTATATGGAGATTATAGTCCGAATGATAGAGAAGTTCTGTACACAAATTCTGATAATGCGGCCTGGAAAAACTTGAGTCAACTGGCAGAGGATAGAGGACTACCGATGAAGGCCCTTTTGTGTGGAGTCGGTCAGGGGGCGTAAGATCACTGCACTCCATTCAACAAACTTTTAAAATAATTGATCTGTGGATGATTAATGAACTAAACAAAAAACTGTGATTTTTTTATAGATGGCTAGCTTATCCCAAAGCTGACTTCAAATACGAAAAAGATGGAGAAGGCTACATCCTCCTCATAATTGGAGATGCTTGCATATCAGCGTCAGGTGTAAGTTCTCCATGTTGGATTGACTCTAGAGATTAAAAAAAATTCAAATGTTTTGTTCGTATGCTCAACCTTTTAAACTTACTTTTTGCATGTGATTAATTAACCCTCTAGATTAACTCGGTTCAACCTGTTGGTCAAATTATGAGGAAGTACGAAGGATTGGTTACCTACACAGAGCCCTACTTCATGTCAGACCCTGTGGAGATGCTGGATAACTCTTCGACTGCAGCCGGAGTAAAATCCATGATCTATGCTGGTGACGGAGACGGTGCAGCGTGGACAGTGGATGGAGGAGGTCAAAAATACTGTGTCTATCGCCCTGAAGGACTAATCTCCCCAGGATATTGTATCCTCTCCGATCTCGAGACTCAACTTGGGATAGCAGGAGGCGCAAGTGTGACCTGGGGCTGCGAAGGCAATAGCAGTGGCCCATCTTCTTTATCGGATGAGAATAACTATCAACTCCAAACATGCTTCTCTGTTTTCGGAGTCTACAGACTTCTAGACAATTGTAAAGAAATCATTTAAAACAGTTCATAACTCTCTCATGCTCATAATGGTTATAATATTATTCATCAATGTTATTTTCTATTTTACTTTTCAGATTTTCAACTGCCCGTGCTAAAATCCGTTTGTGGTGGCGGTGCAGATCCTCCCTCGAAACTGGGATTTTATAAACTTGTCGACGCCTGGAAATTCCGAATGAATCCTGACAAACAACTGGACATGGATCCTGCAAAACTAGAAAAGGACGATGATGACATTAGGATGCCCATGAGAATACGGATGCTCACCTACTTTTTCCAAATCTTCAGCAATGGATGTCCAGCAGTTGATCCCATCTATTTCAACTTGATCCGTTATATGTTCATGCAACACATAAAGACTACTTGGGAAGAAGCTCCACAAATTTTAGACAGGAACGACACCAATAGGGGTTGGAAACGAGCGTTTATATTTCTCCGGTCTTGCCATGAGACAAGGCTCAACGAAAAAGTTAACGTAAGTTAAATTATAAATTTTATTGTGCATTCAGGTATTAAAATAATTATGAAAATGTTGATTTCTTATCGGAATTTGTATTATGATGATTTTTTTTTCATTATTTTTTCAGTTTGATCCATCATTTACATGCAGTGCAAGTCATCCGAAAGAAGGGCCCATGCCAGATGAGGAAGCTGATGTGGTAGACCTGATGTTGGCAGGACCTCACCTGGACCACGTCATTGAGCAAGTTTGGATAATGCTCAATTATGTTTCTCCCTACTGCGCGTCAGTAAATAAATTTGTTGACAATCTCTGGGTGGATTTTACGAACCTTTTCAGACGGGAAGTTTTACTTCCGCTTTTGCAGCAGTGGTAATTATAGATTTACATTTATACAAATGAAGTGAAATTACTTTATTGAATCTATATGAAGGTATGCATTTTAAATTTTCAGGGTAAATCCAGGCACATGGCAAACTTATTATGAGTTCATGTTTAACGGTTACTCAATAGAGGAAGGGAAACGAGAGATCATTCGCTGTGTCCAAAGCGTGTTCCGTTTGACACCCCATATGGATCCTGTGGACAGGCCTTCTTCAATGATATCCGAGTTTCTCGAGCTGGCCAAAAACCGACCCCCTGTTATCCTTGATAATCTAAAATCACCCAAGATCAAACGTTAGTCTCGCAATCCTAAATATTAAAAATTCTCAGCGTAAAGATCCTTGTATAAAAGCATGTTTTAATTTATATCCGTACTTTAGGTGAGGTGGCAAGTGCAGAATCGTCAATAACAAAATCTTCAGCTCATCAAATGATCGCAGGGGCAAAGAAAAGGGATCATCATCATCCTCAAACCAGTCCTCATTCAAACAGATCGCGATAAAAAAATCATACTAAAATACTGCTGTATATCCGAGCCGAATAAAAGTAAAGTTTCCATACTAAATAATAGGGTACTCGCAGACAAGCAATTTCTGGTGCATAACTTCAAAATAGTAAAAATTGGTGACAGTTTCAAACTGTCAAATTGTATCCCAAATATCATGCCATGCATTCATATTTAATACATTTTATCGTTCATGATTTCAGTCCTTGCATCAACGCACGATGAAATAGAATCGGTCGACGAACCAAATGAGTGCAAGAACCTCAGCGATTCTTGGAAAAATTAACAATACAATTTGGGGCGAGCGAGCAATATACTTTCTATCTATACATTTCAGAGGCTTGAATATAATTTAAGCTATTGGTTGACTGATATACATAGATACATATAACTCACATAGTCTGGTTTCATATTTCTTATATTATAGTC
>JAANSM010002164.1:0-15841 GCA_036850725.1 Orchesella villosa
CATATATATTTGTGTATAACACCAACTCAACTCGAACCCAACACGGCTAAAAGAAAGAAGCGTCATCATCATATCATTATCATCGTGACTGTCTTGATGACTGATGATGATGATGATGAGGTGTATCACCTGTATATAATGTGGAACCACCATTCCACTCTGTCGTCTTAACATTACGTACCAACTTCCTGTTACAGCTTCTAGCCTTTTCTAGAGGGAAAGAAGGAGTTTGAAAAGACAACCAAAAATAATCGTCTTGTCACAGGACATCTCTTAACATTCAGACCATTACATTTAACGTCTCACCAGTAGTCCTAATAGCACAAGCGTATGAAAAAGAGAATAGTCAACACTACAAGGTTTGTCGGTGTGTGTGTTTGTATGAGTGTAAGTGTGCTCATACCACCAGAAAACATAGTCATCAACATTGTCATCTACTTTGTTTGCATGAGGGCATACAAATATGCAATACAACAAGAGAGATTGCTCTCATCTTTTGTCAAAATGATGCTTATGATGATAATGATGATAGTAGTGGGCATGGTGGGCCTCCAAAATACAAAACCAAGTTGGCCCGTGTAGAGATAATCCTCATCAATAATCATTATTTTGTAGCCACTCTCTCCCTCTCCTTCTCGGGTCTATTCTCTTTTAACGACTAACTACTGTGTTGCTAAATATGCATAATGTCTATAAAAATAAGGAAGAATGTTTTAAATAAAAAAGCTCTGTACAGACCCTCTCTCTCTCTCCATTCAAACTATAATGCTAGTCTCTGTGTAAGCTCTATTATAACTTTGGTGAAGATGATTTTGGTAGACGGAGTATATTAAGCATAACATTCACATTTTGTACACGATTCACTCAACCATCATACAAATAATCGTGTGCAGAATTTTTATACTAATTTCATATCCCATAAACTCAAAACGCAGTTTCCAATGAAACCTTGTTGTGTATTTTTCATTTCTCTCTAAACTATTTTTGTTTGCAAAGAAAATTACGGGAGGATGTCCATTGTCCAAACAAAACTGCTTCTCATTTCCATAATTTTTATTATCAACACTAGTCACAACTAGCTAAAATGGCCGTTACATGTACTTTGCCATTAAACTAGTGGAGCGACTGGATTGGATGAAGTTAAGTTGGATATATGGAATCAGCTTTCCACACGCATCTCATTGGAAAACGATGTTGATGGCTAATACTCGTGAGAAACAGAGTTGGTATGCATCTAGCCATATCGTCGTCTCCATTTCGTCCCATGTACTTTATTTCGCGAGGGACATCATCATCATCAATATAGTTGTATTCATTTTATATAGCGCTTTGTAACATCACGTCAGCAAGGGTAGAAAAAAAATTTGTTGTGTTGGTGGCACACAATGTCCTTCCACTCAATTTTTGAAATACGTGCAGATACAAACACATACACTCACACACACAACGTAAGTAAATACATATATCACATAGATTGGTGTTCATAAACAGAGGCCAGAAAGCAAGTACGTACGTTAGTTGTCCATAAACGGGAAAAGTGGAGCAATTTAAGTAGTGACATGGCAAATGTGGAAAATCACGACATACAAGCATAGCATTTTACACGAACAAATTGGTATTTTGTTGGGAGAATGTTTTGTGTCCAATTTCATTCCCTCTTTAATATAGTCAGAGTGGTAGTTTGTGTGTCTTGGTCTGGCTTGTATTTTATGTGTAGTAGCTGACTGGACTCAGTGACGACGACGGTAGACCTCTTTTTTTTAGATGTTGATGGTGGCACTCAATTGAAATGCATTAGTGGAGGAATGTAGTTGGGGAGACAATGAAAAAGTAGTATGGGGACGGGTTGCTAGTCATGGTAGTGCTACTTGCTGTCCTGCTATTTAGTGAGTGCACACCTGAATGAGCAGTAATGATTTTTTGCTTGATTATCCTTCTAGTCCTCGTCCACACACAATTTCTCTCTTTTCTACCTCTCTTCTTTCCCTTTGCAAAATTAGTTTATGTAGTATATAACGTATGGACGTGCTGAGCTAGATTCCACAATTCTTTTACTAGCAAAAAAGGGCATTATTGGCAGCATTATTGAAATGTTTTGTAGTAGTAGACTCTCGCTGTATAGAAGACGAGGAGGAAAAAACGTAAAACTTTTACTCCAATTTACTTACCTATAAGGGTAAGTAGAGGAGAAACCATATAACATTTGTGGGAGGGGTTGAAACCAGGTGCCAGATGAGCCGGAACGAATATTGCATTTATTTCTGCTTAGACTTGCATAAACTATATTATTTTGTTCACTCTCATCCTGATTTTTCCCCTTTTACATTGCAAACCTTATATGAAAAAAGTGATTTTTTTGGGGGGAGAATAAAAACCTCAACATGCATTTCACTTTAGTTNGGGGGGAGAATAAAAACCTCAACATGCATTTCACTTTAGTTTTGAAAGCTATCACCAACCATGATGAGAATGGTGGTGATGTTGTTGATGATGATGATGACTATAGTCTCTCAACCTTAGTGTTATTCTTCAACACATCATATATATGTATTGGTATATACACGTGTTACATGAACATATCCATCAACATTAGTTTTCATGTCTGACTTTTCAAAGTAGTAAGTAATGTTCGTCCAGAAGTAGTTTAGCCGTCGACTCATCACCACAGAGAGAGAGACTGGTACCACCTGCGTTGAGTTTTATTCATGTGAAACATGAAAAAAGTAGATATTATGCATGTCATGTCATGCCATACCAATCCCTATATGCATCGTGAGAAAAGTCTAGGAAAAATATTCACCTGAGAATTATGATAAGTAAAAAGGCGATGGTGATGGGATGATAGATACCTCAACTTTTCGTATCAAATCCTTATACCCCATTGATTTCCCCCTTCCAACTCCTCTTGGTAGAATTAGTCAATTTTTTTCTGTATAAGAAACAAATCTCATTCGTTAAAATCATAACAACTACATTGTTTGTTGTAAAGGGTTAAAGCTTAGTTTTCTCCTAGAAATTTATGGCTTTGTAGTATCTTACTGTGAAAGGGGAACCGCAAGAAGTTAACAAAAAGATAAAAGCTGGGAAAGCAAAATCTCAAAGAAAAGTATGCTTCTTCCAACATTTCTAACAACTACTTTGACTACACACACACAAACACACCTCTCTTGTCCTGGAACAGGTTACTTTGCACGGCGAAAGTATCTTAGTATTCTTACCTCTACTTTTACTTTTACTACAATACAACTTGGTCATAACATGCACCCCTCATTCCCTTGCAATTGCTCCTTTTATGCATGGGTACACGTCAGCATGTGCCCACATATTTATTGATAATAATAATACTCATAATAACAATACAAATGATGGCTGACGCAAGCTAATAACACGTCATACTTTATTTATTACAATTATGCTTCACAACAAGGAAATTACATTACATTCCTCCAAAATTGAATTTATCGTTAGAAAATAACAATGATAATAATAATATAATGGGGATAATGGAGGAAACAAATTTCGAAGGGAGACTGGCAAATGCAAAGGGAAGTGCTAGCCCTACGTATGGACAAAAATATATTGCATTTATTACCCACATATTATTACCCTTTGGTATATCACATCCTCCACATTTATGCCTTTACACACGACGGAAGTATGTGTGGATATTGTCTATATAATGTATTCATATCATATTATGACGGGATATTTACAAACTATTATTTTCTTGCTGAGTGAGTGAATAAAGTAAAGTGGTTTTGAGGATGAGGAGCAAGAAGCATATTTTATTATATTATGAGACAAAAAGTATGAGCCGACTCAAAAAAAAACGTTCATATGTGTTCAACATCCTCCAAAACAACAAAACTTGGCTAAAAACATATATAAAAGGAAGTGGTAGTTTGGTGGTAGTGTGAAAGACACAAAATTTTGCAAAAGGACCCTCCAAAACTACTTAACTTGCTAGACCTTGTTGTCCACCAATATATAAAATGAAACATAGATTTTCTTTCCATGTGTGTGTGAGTGTGTGTATGTCTCACGGGTGTACACACATTACAAGGCATTGTTGAGAAAATACATACACATTCCTGAATCACATTGCATTCATTGTAAGTTAAAAAGGAAAGAAGACAAGAGCTCTTTACTATCGACGATACATAATAATATATATTGCGATATAGAAGAACTACAGCCATAGTATCGAAGCTTCCTCAATTTCTCCAGCAGTATACTTTGTCGACCATCTTTGTGATGTTGGGACAGAGACACTTATTGCTCCCATTATTGAGGCATTGAATAAATATATGGAATCACATTTTGAAACAAGCTCATTCTCTATATCTCTCTCTCATCCTCTCCTTCGTCTTTTCTCCATTCTTTGTCATTGGTTTGAACAAAGAAAGTATATTTTATATAGGAATACAGAAGATATATCTATCAGGGAACATCGAACAGTTCCATATTTATATACTATATATATGTACCATCTTCAAATGGGATACAAAAGAGAAAATACTTGCACTGTAAGCAGATATCATAGTAATAACAATAATATCAATACCAAATTGTATTCATTCATCTACTTTCAAGATTTTTTATTGCATACTCTATACCATTGAAGATACCACACGATGCAGAAGTGATGATGATGCTGATCGTATATTCACATTCTTTTACTTTTCATCCATATATATATATATATATCATGATTATATCACCTGGGAAAAAGAAAACAAACCTTTACCTGGATTGTAAATTTGTATAGAAGTAGTATCAGCAGAAAATATATCCACTGCACACATACATCCATACTTAACTTTGATGGTAAGTTGGAAGGGAAAGGAATTTTCAGCGCTCAAGATATGAGATTTCCTTCACCACCAGTGTTTCTCACACACACAAAAACGGAAATGAGGATATGCATGGAAAGCTCCCAGCAGCCGGAGGAAATTTAAGAAGTGTGTATATAGCCAGATAGTATTGTGTATTTAAGTAGACGTAGTAAATAAGCCAAGTAAGGGACGCCATAAAGTTTCTAACATATATATATGGTCATATAATACACATTTTTCCCGTTTTTCTTCTATTCTTGGGTTTTGTGAGAGGTTGAAGACATAAACTCATGCTCGTCGCTCGTGTACCTTTGTATTTACTACACGATACATAATTGTTGGGTTCTTCTAAGCATACTAGTGAAATACCGTGATGGGTTGGTTGAAAGCTTCCACCAGATTTTCTTCACTTCACTGGATAAATACCTGGAGAAAAAGAATGAACTAAATTCCATCATCATCATGATCATCATGGTCTCTCTACCACTACTCTTACTATCATCATCATCTTCATTTCGGTTTCCTAGATTTTCCTTTAACTCTCTCTCTCTCTATTTCCCTGTTCCAGTGGGAAGAGCTGGTAATACGCCTACTTAAGTATTTCCATATGATGTTTATGGTGGCGATGATATATTATTATTTCATTACTCATATTGTACTAATCACTTGTTCCGTCCTTTACTACTCGGCTACCTACTTGCGCATTATCATATCACAAATTTTGTGCATGAAAGCTGTTTTGTGAAAGGTAGCATACGTTTTATGAAGGAGAGAGATATATATAAGAAAAACTCCTCCACCACACACTTATGTTATCATATATATTTGGGGAAGCTCCACATGTGCATAAGATACTACTGATGGAAGTGATAGATCAGCATGAAATATTGTAGTCAAGTACATCCCTCTTCAGAGTATACATATTTTTTTATCGGATTCAGCTAGAAAGGAATCCATACAAGAAAAATATGACAGAAAAGATTTTTGATATGGTGTAACGATAACTTGAAGCTAGAAACCTTATTGGCTAACCTGAGCATTGGGAACACTTGGAAGGATTCGAAGAAAACTTTTTTTTTGTGACCATCCACCAAATATCCTATTGGCATAGTGGGCTCCAGCTAATATGCGTTATTAATGCCCAGCAATGAATTCCCCGAAAAAATTCCATCAAAGTAATAGGGTAAACTAATAGGGAATAAAGAGAAATTTCATTATCTTCTTCTGCCCTCCATATTCAGTCATTCATGCGTAGCTCTTAGGAACCTAAAACTCCTTCAACAATTCAATACTACTCTCGATAATTGTACCTAGCTTGTATACTTGTCGTAAGTCATGCATATCATGAGCAACTCTGAAGGGAATAAAGGATGGAAATTAAGACGCTCAATTTGGAGTACACAAACCGAATCAAAATAGTTTAGATGGTATGCTAATCATTAGTGAGAAGGAAAATACGATGCAATGCTCTCATTTTTCCTGAGCATACGAAGCCTCTCTTTTTACGGAGCCTAAGTCACATTTCGTTATCATCATTATATAGTATTATTATCGTCCTCATCTTAAGCAAAGTTTGGACCTTTTACTCACAGGACATGAAAGCACATATACATATACTACGCTCAATACTCTGAAAGTAAAACTGATGGGATGTGATGTTTTTGTTCAGTACATCTACTATCTTTAAACATAACAAGCTTTGTACTTAGCTAATATGCATAATGTACGGAGGAGTCGAAGTCAACGGCAGTAACCATAGCTTATATCGTATCGTGTAGTGTAAAAGGCACTTTTCCACCTTTCCCTCTCTCCCCTTCCTTTTCCTTTATTTTTCCTCCAGTGTTTCACTGTAAAAGGCGTATTTTCTCCACGAAATTTTCGCTGCATTAGGCAAAAATAAGGGAAAGGGCGAGTTGAGAAGGTAGAAGACTTACAGGTTTTCTCATTGTGTACACACGTTTATTCAAACATATAGGTATATATATGCACATACACACACACTCATAATACAATCCTTTATGTCAAATGCTTTTCTTTTCTCTCCCCAATCCTCTTTTTGTTCTTATCTTGGAGACCAGAGAGGAAGGCAAAGGGAAAATGGATGGAATGCAGGTAGAAAAACGGCTTACAAATTATAAACAGAGGAACAAAGTTTGGGGGCCACTTTCATACTTTTTGTCTTTGTCATTTCATCTATTTAATTTAGTAAATCAACATGGAATCTTTGTCCTTTCTTTTGCTTTTAATAGTTGGAAATATTAAACATCATTATAATTTTGGTATAACTCATGTCGATTGTATACTTGCCAGATTCCTCTTTCTCGATTCATAGCGAGATGGATGCGTAGTTAGTTTTTCCACATAAAAATAGAAGAGCCCACTTGGCCATGCACATTCTTTCTCTCTGATACTTCTCATGTGGTTTTTTTATTAACTCATAAGCACGTTGAGTATATATTTTTTATGATCGTCACCAAGTGGGTAAGGTAAAGTCGAGATAATGCGATTTTTAAGCAATGAAACGTGTTCCCTTCAAAAGAAAGACGTTTCCCTTTGTTCCCAAAACCCTTTTCTAGACACAGCTCCGGGGGTAGAGATAGACAAGGTGCACAAGCTATTCCTCGTCCTCTGTAGATATTTATTATTTCTACATAAGAATAATAATATGTGAACAAACCATGTAAAGGTGATAATAATAAGCAGAGTTGCTAAAAACATGGTACTTAAATTATAAATAAGTATCTTTGCAAAGCACGTTTTCGCTTGTGGGATGTGTTTTTACGTCGTTAAGCTGAAGCCAGGATCCCCGTAAGCAGGTGATGTTGCACAATTATGCAAAAATATTAGTTCAGGAGGGTTTTCTCACTTCAGATTTGTTTTTAAGGGAGCTGATGATATCATCGTCGCTTTCTTCAGCGCTGAGTTTTTCCAGAAATGAGGAAAAAGAGGGAACTATCCTTCTCCTTTAGGATGCTTCTTTCTTTGAGTGAATGACGCGAAATATCTCACATACGTATAAAATATTGTATGTATTTGAGATTTATTGGCAAAGTGTACGAAACTGCTTTGACAGCCACTATCAAATCAAGAACTTTATGCCATCGACATTAAAGCTGCGTGTAGTACTACACATTGTGTACACACACACATGGGCATGAAATACTTACAAATATGCTTAGCCAGCAATGAGAAAAAAGCTCACATAAGTAGTAACACGGAAGCATTGCATTGTGCATGCATATTATGGACATGATGCCTACATGTTTCTGTGAAAGTAACCATATAAGGTGAAAGAATAAATAGAAGATATCAAATTGCAACCTGACTTCACTCCACTAGACGTTATTATCTTTTTTCCCGTGGCTTTCCCTTTACTGCCAGTGCCTAGTATCAGCTCACCGGTGGTACAACTGTGTGTTTTTTTTGTGGTAGGCGACTTTGACTGAACCCGTTGCTCTCACAGACAAAAAAGAAACCTCTTTTTTCTTTTTCCTCAAACTTTGTGTCCTTTCTTTCTGTGTCTGAGTGCGATTAGTGGAATCACGTAGGTACATACGTTTCTTAATGATATTATTTTAGTTGTGCCCAAAGCTAGTTGTAAAAGTTTCCACGTTTTTATGCCAGTTTCTGAACATGTAGTCGGATGTCTTACATGAGAAAAGTGGAAATTAGGAAAATTTCAAGTTATGACAGTAATTAATGGTGATTTTGATTCCTTTCGAAAGTGTAAGTTTGAGTAAGTAGTTGAAAGAAGGAGATCTCTGATAACTCTATTATTTTATTGCCCCATTTACTTTACGAATTTAACAACACTTTATTATGCTACTGCCCACGAAGAAACGGTACTAGCGAAAACAATAAAGCTGGACCCTGAGGTGAACGTGTAGGTTTTAAGACGGTGCTCAAAATTATGGATCCCAGTTTCAAGCCTTCCTAACAACAAACTCTAGCACGACTCACTCAACTTCCGTGTAAAACTTACGTAGGTTTTTTGACAAATTTATACTTATGTGGATTTGTTACTATTTATACAGCTTGAAAGCTAAATTTCAGGTTTCCTAAGCTTGTGACAGTAATGTAAGGTGGAGTTATGCAGAGTTGTAATGCGTTTTACAATAAATAAGTGTATTTAACTCCCAAGGTTTTTGACTAAGGGTGTTCATGTGTTGACATATGTATGAGATATTCATAAAAATGACGCATGTCGTGATGAATGTGATTGAGATTGTGCATACCCCGGCTCTTGCATATAAATTTAAAAAATTCATGTTGCGAAAAAAATGTGCATAACCCCTAATTTTCTTGCTCTTATCTTTGAAAAGATAGACAAAGGAGATATATATATATACATATATTTATATAGTTGGAATTTGTTTTGGTGGATTATTTAGTAGACCTCTGGTCTTACATCTCAAAAAAAGTTGTTCCATTCATGAACACAAAATAATATGTGTACGTGTGGTATGCATACTTTTCCAAAGTGGAGTTTAAGGTGGATTTATTTATGAAAGTTTTGAAAGCAGTTTGTATCTAGGTTTTTTTCGCTTTGCAAAGAAATCAAGGGAAAAATGTGTGAGTTAAAAAGGGGGAAACAAAATACATTTTTGTCCTTTCTTGTCTCCTTCTCTCTTAACTCGTGTGTTATATGACATGTATGGGGGTAATAACTGTGAAATGTGAGCTAGAAAAAAAATGAGGCTAGTTTTCTCCCACAACTTTGCTTATATTTATTTTTCGTCTCAATTTTGCATGGAATTCATACGCTTTATGTACAAATCGTGCATGTGTACGACACTACTCGCTTTTTAAACCACAAAGAGACCAAAAGAATCAGAAAGAGGGAGAAAGAGAGAGAGAGAGAGACGGAAACTGAATGAAGGAGGAAATAAGGAGTTTTTTTTGTAGTTTGTTGGGAAAAAGCATTTTTTGGTAGCAAAACCTCAAGTCAAGGAAGTCAATTCAATAAGAAAATAACTAGTTCTGGAGCTGACTTGAACCTTACAAGTTTTATATGAATGCACTCACACATTACACACACACAGAGCCAGAAGTAGTCATGATGGAATTCGTGTATCATAGATCGAGCTCACACAAGTAGTAATGCACTTACCAGTTTATCAATGTTACTGTTACCATTAAAACCGCTTTTGTGTTTGCTACCACCACCAGCACCACCAGCAGGTCACAGGTAATATATTGACGAGTGTACATGACCATGTGCACTTACATTCACTCTTTATATCTGATAGCAATAATGGAGCGAAAAAATGATATAACCCTTCAAAGACGTTATCGTATGGAAATCATTTCATTTACTCTTTTCCCTTCGTTTCTAACTTCCTTCTCGTTTCGTAGCCTCAACTTCTTTCACTTGTACCTCACAGTCAGATGCTTTTTTTACTCAGCTTTGTTACAATAATAGACGCAATAAGTTATACCAATTTTTTACTCTCCTTCACCATGATCCGAAAAATGCCAATTCTTTGAGGAGGAGAAAGCAAACGAAAATCCGTAGACGGACCCATTCTCAATGCTTTTACTGGTTGCGTTAAGAGTGTGGGTAAATGTGTAGCGAAGAGAGTGAGTGAGCAAGCTTGTTTTTTTTTGAAAACGGCATGTTATGTTATAACCGAACATTGTATATCAAATGCAGTTTCTGTTCCTCACACACAAATCTCAAAACCGCCAGGAGCCCATATTATAGCAACCCAATGTCTAATATCATCCCTAGTAAAGCTTCTATAACAAGCATAAAAATGGGGGTAGAATAATATAAAACTGAGAGAATGTATAAGCAGTCACTTGCAAAAAGGAAGTTGTTCTCCTTTTTTTTCCTCTTTTTTTCCAAGAGAGTAAGAAAAGTGAAAGTCGGTGTTGTGCAGCAAGAGGAAGAAATAAGGAGAAGCAACATCTTTTTTTTTGCAACAGTAGCAAAAGCAGAAGCAGCAACAGTATATTTTTGGGTTGCTTTATCCGTTAGAGGAAAAACTGTGCAAGGAATTGGTGCAATGCAATGAGCCAAAAGACAAGATCCCTGGGTGACGGTATACACATATACGCATTGAAGGGATAACTTCATAAAAATTGATATTATACATATTTACAGGCGCAGTTGAGGTAGAGAGATGAATACGAATATAGAGAAAAAAATATACTATCCTCCATTTTAAACTCATACCATAAATGTTTCTTATAGGCATATTATTCACACAAGAAGTCACTTGCAGTTCACTCGTTTGAGAGAGAGAAAAAAACTTTATTTTCCTGGCCCAAGAAACGTAAAACAGATGGATATGAAGATTGATCCTACACAAAGGGGAAAATTTGAAGCGCCTCCTTCCCTTCTCTCCTACTGCCACATCACTAACCACACAAATACAAATGCGTCTTTCAAACACAACCAGGCATCCCCATCATATCACATTCCAGTAATAATATTATGCCAGTAATAACTACATATGTACAACGTTTCAGTAGAAAAACAAGTTAAACCTGAGTAATAGTTTTTGCTTGTACATACATATGGGGAACCTGTCCCAAGAAATGAGAGAATGGTAGACGGAAACCTTGCTGAGAAAATGAATATTTTGATGTACATTATACCCCATAAACTAATATAGCACACAATACAATAGAACGACACTACTTCCTTACTCTTGTTCATCATCAAAGAACACACTAGTTCATTCTTGTTTTTTCTTCTTCAAAGAAGAAAAAAATAGTATGATGTACAATGAAGAATATGGGGAAATGAGAAAACTGGTAGAGAAAAGGAGAGAGAGAGTGAGAGGAAAACACGAGAGTAGGAAGTAAAGTGGAAAAAATATAAAAGAAACTAGAAAACTGACTTTTGCTACCGCAAGACGACTTTCACTTAACCAACGTAAGAAAATCAACTTTGTTACTTGCGTACGTGGCTTTTGACTTTCCTCTTGGTGCTAATCGTCGTAGAACCACAAGGAATTAAGTGGGCATTGAATGTACACCCGTGTATTTTTCAAAAAAATAATACGTATATAGTAAATTCTAACCGAGTAGATACTATGGATTTTTTCTTTGCCCCAGCCATGCTATATGGCACGAGCAGAGTAAGAAAAAAACCTTCCTTTTTGCAGCCCCACTTTCCTCCCTCTTTATTCTGACGAGAATCAAGGAAACAAGTTTCTTTCATGAGAAAGAGTGAAAGTGACTAGGCCCTTTGGTTCTTTTCCTCCTCATCGACATTAACTCCCGTTTTACTTCTTTCTAGGACGACGTGTTTTGGTTCATATTCTTGATCCTCTAAGTTTCTATACATATAAAATGGGAGGAAAAATATAAAATTGTGCAATCGTAATCTACAAAGGGAAGTAAAAAAGGATTCTTTTGGAGAGCCAAAATTGTGTTTTGGAACAAATAACTAATTTTTTTTTCTTTAGCAAAGAAGTTTTTCTATATGGGCTCAAGTAGAGACAATATGTGAAATTAAAGTAAACCGGAGGGATAAAACAAGGGAAGAAAGAAGGTGACTTCATGTTTTTTTAAGAATTAGCAAGCTCCTAACTTGATTTCCTTTCCTTTCTTGATTGTAAGTCTAGAAAAGAGATCTTAGGTACAAAGGTGAGAACTAACTTTACTTGTTTCCATCAATTTTCTGATCACTTTTTTAAAGTCGAGTAGTTCTCGTCCAACCTGAAAAAAGTAATGTAGTGTCACAAGAATCTCCCCTTTTTCTCTCTCTCTAGAAACGAAACATTTTGCTAAAGAAAGTCAACTTGAGTCTTTTATTTGATTCCATCAAATCAGCATATTATTATATCCTCTTTTTCTCTGCGGCTTCTTCTGCTCCTTCTTCCGTGTCTCATTCATGTATCCATAAAATTGTGTGTGTGTGTGTGTCTGACTTAGTTGAGGAAGAAAAGCAAAGTTTAGGATACAGGAAAAATAAGGTTTTGCTCCTTAGTTGGACAGTTAATGTTTACAGTGTTTGGCTTGGTTCAGGATGGATGGATGGCTACACGGGCTTGGAACGAACGTGTGCTTGTAAAACTAGTGAGGATATAAAGATGCATAATATTATCCGTGTATGAAAAAAACTTGGGCCGCGTGTCTGTTTCAGTTTCACTCACAGTGTTTGTGGGTCTGTGTAATTCGAATGAGAAAGCGAGAGCAAAGCAAGAGTCTCTCAGTCAGTCTTCCTCTTCTGCATGCATTTCTATTACGAACTTTGTATATATATAAGCTTGATGTGTATGTGTGTGTATCTGACAGTGGCATAATGCCATTTTCAGTCGAGCTTTAGTCTCTAGCTAGTGTGCTGGTCTTTCTCCCTTACTCTCCTCTTGCTTTGCCTCAGCAGCTCTCGGAAAGAAAAAAGCCTTATTACCAGTGGTTGCACAAAAGCTTGTAGTGGCAGTCAGCAGCGTGGTTGCAGGCAAAACGCAAGCAGTCACTGGTGATCCAGGGTCGGGACTCTCTCTATCTTACTCACTCACTTGGTCTCTCTCCTTTTTCTCTGTGACTTTGATTCATCATCATCATTGTCACTTTGTGGGTTATTACTCACGAGAAAAACGGAATAAGCAGATATACAAAGAGAATCCAAATCATAATCCATTATATTTTTTCGTGAGAGAAAAAAAAAACAGGAGCAAGCGACACGACACAAAAAAAACAGCAATAAAAAGTCAAATATTTATCATTCATACAGAAATACATAATTATATTATAGGAGCAGTGGTTTCGTTTGATTCTGTTTAAAAAACCTTCCAACCTTCTTCTCTTTGTTTTGGTTTCTTGTGGTGGTTGGTTTGGTGGTGGTGGTGGTTGTTGTTGTTCTCGTTGTTATTGTTTTTTTGGAGGGGAGGGTGCTGGTCAAATATTTAAAAGTAGCCAGTAAATATTTAAGTAGTCTTTTTTGAAAAAAAGAGAGAAGTAAGTAGATGATGTTTTTGTAGCTTTCTGTAAATTATCAGTACTACTTGCTCTTGAGTATATAAAAAAAATATATACATATATATATATATACACGTGTGTAGACATTACCTCATTCATTTCGTCTCCCGTTGTCTGCTTTCCCCGTTTGTTTGTTGTTGTGTAATTATCACTCTTATTTGTTCCTGCTGGATCGGATTGTTTGTTGATGTGATAAATGTTCTTACGTATTGGCATCATGCAGTAAAACTCTGTTTGAGAGAAAGGAATTGCATTGCGAAAACACAGTCATCAAAGGACGTAGGATACCGAAAATGTATTGTTGTGAGTTTTCATCTTTTCTCATCTCTCCTCACTCAACTAGCTTGTTTCTCCAAACTCGTAATAAGGTGGTGTGGAGAAGGCTTATATATTATTATGCTCACAACGCAATCAGATCAGAGTTTTTTGGGTAGAAAATCCATCTGCACACACATGGTATGGGATATAGTACATGGTATATATACTTATATATGGTATTTATGGTGGTGTGTGTGTGGTACTCATCCAAAGCTATAAGGATTTACATAAATTTATGCTCTTGCCTCAACATGTAGTTTCATCACGTCGTCTAATGCGATTTCATTTGAAAAACCGCAGACAAAAAAGGCACACATTAAAATGTTATTTTTTATCTAGTTCCTCATTTGAGTCAGAGAGTAGCATTTATTGTACACACATAGACGTAGATGAATACAAAAATAATGCTTGGACTCCATTTCCTCGTCTTACCGGCTTATCTGAAGAGATGCTATTTTGAGAGTATCCAAAATACTTATCTCTATATCAGACTCACCCTCTATTATTATTATTAATTTGGTTTTGTTGTTGATGTTGTTGCTACATTGATTGCCATTAAATTAGAAGGGAAAGGGGGAAGTTTCATCATGCACAAAAGCTGCTCTAAGTTCCTACACACACACACACCACTTGTGTGGAATGCAAGCATCATAAAAAGGAGAGAAAAGCGAAAAAGGGAAACAAAGTCCCGTTTTTATATTTCTTGCTTTCTCTTCTTCTCATCATGTACTAACACACACACAAAAGACACAAGCTTTCACGAGCCACTCATAAAAAGCTCTTGTTCTCTGATGTGAGAGGAGGATTTACAAAGAAAGATGAGCATTATGTGAAAAATGCTGAGATTTTACTGTAGAAAACCATATATTTTTCCTTTCACCAAATACCATTTACGTTTTTTTTTATCCTATCATCCCTCTTGGTTTATGTACTTTCACCGAAACAAACACAATGTTCACTCGTGATGCTGTCGGCACCCATTTTTTTTATCAATTCTCTTTACCTAACACAAACAAACAGCAAGAGTGAAAAGAAATTCTACTAATATTTTGTTCAAGGAAATGTGTTAGAACCGCATTACCTCACAGTTTGCACTGCATAATGTAGAAATCCAATTCATAATATAATGCACTCTAAATATAATACGGACTGAAAGAACGATTCTATTTTTGTAATTTAGTTGTAAAAATTGAGAGCTTTCACACAAAATATATAGGATTTTATTTTTCACCAAAAGAATAAAAATCCTTTTACTTTAGAACTGCACGTTTTATGAATTAATATACACTTTTGCAATTTATCTTTGCTATTGATTACATTTTTAAAAATAGAAAGTATAACCATATGTGTTTACGTTCTACCTACCATTATGTTAGTATTGAATGAGGAAAATATAGAGAAATGAAAGAGGATTTTGAAGCTTTAATATCTATTTTTCATGACACACTTCTTTTGCGACTCCAGCAAAGCTTATGTGGAAAAAAGGTGCATCTGGCATGACTCACAGCTTACACTGCTCATCAATTTAAAGAGACATTCAACATGAATTAAATTAGTTTTGTAAAAGCAGCACGTAAAGACGTAGAGTGCAAAAAAGAGTCAGTACTGCATGACAATGACATCCTTTAGTCAAGACTGCAGTCTTCTTCATCAGATGATTTTAAATGATTATATCACAATGCATTAAGTATACCTACCACACATCCATATAAACATTATCTGGTGCGTTTGTGGTTCATGGGATGTAAATAACT
>JAANSM010002165.1:0-15839 GCA_036850725.1 Orchesella villosa
ATCCTAGTTTCAGTCAACTTAACGTATCCGAACGATCAGAAGCATACTCTGTTGTACGAGCGTTCCTTATAAATACAAAATAATTTTTTTCTCTGCTTGGAGTTTACAATAACTGACAATTTAAGACATTCATGAGTTGCTTATCATTAAAAGGGAAACAAAATTCTGTCTAAGTCTTTTACAGCCTCTTCCCTATCAAGTCGTGCTATAGACAAATTAAGACTTCCGAAGGCATAAGGCATAAATTTATGCTTCTTATAAATATTTCCCTTTTCCTTAAAATAACATATTTATGTTAAAGGTATGCAATGGTACCACAGTGGATAAGTCAATCTACAAAAGAAAGAAGTAAAGCTATATAAGCAGAAATGTCAATAAATTTCATGTATACAATCAAAGTTAAAGAGTTAATCATACACTGCATTTATGTATGTGTGTGGTTTTAAGGTAAAAGCTGTATACTCACTAAAAGATCAGCTTGAATACGAAATACGACTGATCATCTATGCATGCATTCTGTTTATGTTGAAACAACGAATTAGTCAAAAAATTTACACCATTACAAACTTGGAATCTATGTACCATACCACAAGTTGACTAAGTCTTTTAATGTGTATCACCAGAATGTTACCAAAGTCATGCTCAGTGATCTTGAAATAAATGGTTTGTGGTCTTGTCTCAACTCTCAACACCTGAAGCTACGTCATACGTGAAGCATTTCAGAGTTCTTTTATAGTATGCCTACTGAAGCAATCAGTTATAAGTACAGGTGGTGTACCCTAATATAGTGCATAAATGTCTGTTTGATGTGCATAGCTAAAATATAATATTATTTATGATCATGAACTTCGAGTCAGTGTAAGTTTTAGATATTCTATATATATGGAATACAAGCCACATTTTAAGAAGTTTCTGTGGGATTGTGAAACACTTCATTTGTTCCTCAGATTTGTTAGTCATCTCGTCTGAAGACAAAAAATAGTATGATAAATCATAATTCATCCTATCACATCATGAATACGAACTACGTTTCAACTGTAGAATCTTCATGATTTTTGTAGTAATTGCTATTATTACTATTCCATCGCAATTCATTTCTGCCTTATGGTTTTATACGAATGTAATTATCACTTCTAAAATTTCATCATGTTAAACTATTATTCATCAAATCATGCAAATTTATCATATCATATAAGACGGAAGATAACATCACTACTGCTGCCTGGTTGGTGCACACGAGTAAAGTCTACTAACGCTAAGTTCTACCACCGTGAAGTGACGATGTTGGGGCTCCGAAATACTCCAACTATAGCAGTATCACTTGCTGGTAATTAAGTTAGTTCACTTCGCAATATAATAACTTACGGACTGGTTACGGATTAAATTACAAATAGGCTACCACAAAACACACAAACAACTTTATGCAATACATCTAGCAAATCAATTTTTAAAATCATTTGCATAAAATTTGTTAGTGCAAAAAGCGTAAACAGGCATGGAGCAATGCAATGATATTATGAGAAATTAAACCAATTCTTAGTGGTAATTGACAGTCTTATGTAAACGTAACTTTCAGAAAACTTTAGGTAGGTAAACGAAACTGAACGTTTGTTCAACATGTCGCATGCATTTACAAACACCGATATATGAAATCGAAATCAAAGATCTTTAAACTGCAGAAGCTTAAATCCTTATTAGTACGTTGTCGCATTTCAGTTTCAATGATAAAACAAAGATCAATAGACACACAAACCGTCAAGCCTTTTTATACCTTAGCTTATGAACTGTTTCCGTTCCTTAATTAAGTTATTCATTAAATTGGGACAATTTACGGTTCAGTAAAATCTTCTGATCTGAGGGCGTAACTACAATCCGTATAATTGTGTAATGCATAAAGAAATCAGTCCGTTTTTTACATTACATACAATGAAGTCGCGATTGCAACATCAAAAGTCACCACAACAATACGGTACGGTCCTCATCAAAAGGATTTCTTTCTTTCGTCTTTTACAGCAACAATCCTGAGAAAAGTGAGAAATGATGTTTTGTTAGCCATCCCATTTTACTATTCGCAGTTTCCCCTTTACCGAATACGATATGTTGTCTTAATATAATGAATATCGGTAAACCTGATGTTACGCCGTTTCATACAACAACACTATATTATACTTACACGATACAAATCAAATCATGGTTATCTGAATCTTAGCCATTTGTACACATCATAAATAGATAGGGCATCTTATTCATGCGTGTGCAGGAGGAATGTTTCTCAATCGTGTGACAACACGTTAAATCACCTTTGTGCGAAAATTTAAGGAATGAATAAGTAAAATGTGACTTATTTTCACTTTTAGCTTTTCATTCAATTAAGAGTGAGTAGAAAATACCACAAGTACTGTACAAGTACTTCTCACAAAGCCTAATTTTATGGACTACTCAGACTACCTACTACTTAAAGTTATAATGTTGTGCAACTCATATTTTGACTTTATCATTTATTGACATAAATCGTTTGTGGTGATGATGATAATGCGGTGGATATCGGTGTCTTATGCGTTTAAAGGTGAACTCCATTTAGGGTCGAACCAGGAACCTTCTACTTCTATCTGATAAAAAAGCGATCTGCGATCCTAATTATGGATGTCGGAGCGGAGTTTATTCTATATATAAGTATAACATCATGCATTTATGCATTGGTGTATGTATTTATCAATTCTACTTAAAAATTCTCACGTTACCCCCCAAAGAATGATCCATCAGCAGTCTCTGAGTCACACATTTTTTATCCATTTTGTTGATTGTTTTGACATTCTACGGCATTCGGGGTTATTTGGACAATAATTTGACTTTTGTGTACACAGTACACAGATTGTGTGCGGAACTTTGCCTTCCAATTCCAAACACCAATTTGCTTACATTGCAATGTAATTTCCGTTTTCTTACCGCATTCGCTTTCCTTCAATACGAAGATTCGCAAGACAAATTTGTTTCTCTTCTCATATTGTTGATTCTACCGAAACATTAACATTTTTAGAAATTAGTACAGATGACAGACGGAAGCAAGTCATAAACATTTGTAATGGAATTTGTAACGGATCGAGAATTTATAAGTGTCACACGAGAACGACTTATAAAACGTGTTTTGTATATGTGTGCTATTGTTGTATTTTCTGTTATTTTATGCATTTTATTGATGGCAGTAGTATCACAAATAGGAATTACGCTGGACAACTTGAAGTGGTTTCTGTGTCCATATTTGCTTATCGCTTTTTTAATTGCAGTCTATGGTGTGTTTACAACTGTGCAAGACTACCACATCTATCTAGAACACCGACGAGTTTTTGGAATTTTGCCGACTAACTTTAAGAAGATTGAGAAGACGGATAATTGGAACAAATTCTTTTAGCTGCTTACCGGATGCTAGTTAGTCAGCTGTTGAATTAAATCAAACAAATTAATTCGAGTAGCTGTTAGGCATTATCTGTCGGGAATAGAGATACGTATCACTTATTTGGCGACGGGTCTCAGGGTTTGAAGTAAAATTCTATGCTGGGACATCTTAAATAAGGACGGTATTATGATGAACTAAAAATTTATATATTTCAGTGCAACAATCAAAAAGATATATAACCTTCGTTTAATTAATCCTTCATCTGATCGTTTATTTTTGTTTAAAAAAAGGAGATCCTGATCAATATTATCTTTGTGGTGTCATCGGTACGGAGAAGAAGACAACGATTTTCCCTTGTCCCTGGATTGAAGTTTGTATCCATTTCCAAAAGGAACGGTGGCCTAAAGGCTATCAGCTATAGCTGCGGTCCTTTATTCGACAAGTGGTGAAGCTTCAAGAAGTACTACACTGCGCTCTCTGGGACTTCATTCCTAATATACCATCCGACATCCTCCTGTAGATTGGAGACTCTCAGAGCTTGATGTCGGCACAAGTAGCGAACACAAATATCTATGCAGTCAAGCCAGACAGATGCAGACTTTCTCAAGTAGCGGAGTATTAGTTACTTTTACTTGTAACATATATTTGTATTACTTTACTTTAGTTTAGCATACACTTGTGTATATCCTCAGCTTCTGAGCCGTCAGCTCTTGTCAACATATGGAAGAGTACCGTGTATGTGTCAGTTTTCCATCACATCAGATCACATCACACATCACCACCACTTGCAGAGAATAGGGCAGATTTTGTAATAAGCCCAGGACCAAACCAAAACCAAGATTGATTTGTCGCACACAGGTTTTTGTGGCAGAAGTTTTAAGATTTATTTGCTCTTCTTGTTCTGTTTACGAGTATAATTTGGAGTTTGGAGTCATTAATGACTTATGGGATGACGGATCAAGTGTAAAGTATAGGAAAGGAATGTCTATGTAATTAGTTAAGGAAAACATCTGTGCTCCTCAAATATGCTTAAGCTCTTTAAGTATCAACTTGCCTGTTAACTTAAATGTCATGTGCGTGTATAGTCAGTGTACTTAATCAAATTGTATTCTCTCTTATCATAATATTATACAGAAAACACAGACTATCTATATCTATTGCTGTAACATCTCAATGAAACTGTGCTCTCTTTTCTGTAGTCGTGTTGTAAAAAATGATATATCACTGTGAATATGACATCCCATTTGTGGAAAATATGTAGTCTTCGGAGTTAAATGCGGCGTGAACGGAGTCATAGCTCATAAAATAATCAAAATATTGTTCACTTTTGTTGATAGCCTGAATTTCCTACGCTTACCCTTTTCCAACCTAAAGTTAAGGGTAAGGAAGTTTTAGTGAATATTGTATAATGAGATAGTATTAGGAATTTCAACTGGCTGCTTTTTCGAGTGAACTTGGTGTAATTGTTTAGATTTTGTTGTGTGGATGTTAGTTAGCCCCATCAGTTATATAGATTATATTTACTGTGTTAGCAAGCAATATTAATGTAGTTCGTAATGTCGTAATAGCAATACTACTACTGTTGGAAAAATAACTCCCAGTTATTCATTTTTAACTATTGTCAACAGAGTAATACATTTTGTTTTTGCACTCAAAGCATACTAGTTTCTAAATGTATTTGCTGTCAGGATTGTCGTATTAGCAATGAAGGTCGTCCAGGGCTGTAGTTGAGATTTGAATCAAAGGGATAATAACCCTGAACTGAAGGTATTATAACAAATCTGGCACCGGCAAAAGGCTTGTGTCTAAATTTATTGCGACTTGGTGCTCGACTGGAACGTTGAATCAGAAATTGCACAAAAATGGCTCTCAAGAAGGTTAAAGGAAATTTAGAACGAATATTTGACAAGAATTTAACAGACTTGGTTAGGGGACTCCGAAACAACAAAGACAACGAAGTAAGTCTTCATAAATTACTGTTACTACAATTCAATAAATATTTGAAAATATTAATTGACAGCCATGGATTGCATATTATTTGTCTGTTCTAATAATTTGGTTTCGCNTATTATTTGACAGCCATGGATTGCATATTATTTGTCTGTTCTAATAATTTGGTTTCGCAGTCGAAATACATCGCCCAGTGTATTGAGGAAATCAAGGTCGAATTGCGGCAGGACAATGCAGCAGTTAAAGCAAATGCAGTTACTAAACTTGCATATGTACGTATGAAAATTGCAAGATGAATGAATTGAAAATGAAGATAATAATAAGACTATAATTTATGATAATTTATGCTTCCATGTTTTTCCGTGGTTTTTATAGCTTCAAATGGTGGGGTACGACATTACTTGGGCTGGATTTAACGTAATTGAAGTAATGAGCTCGCCGAAATTCACACATAAACGAATAGGGTATTTAGCGGCATCTCAGAGTTTTCATGCGGATTTAGAAATGCTAATGTTAACAACAAACATGATAAGAAAAGATCTAAGTAGTCAAAACCAGTACGAAGCTGGAGTTGCTCTGTCAGCATTGTCGTGTTTTGTGAGTCCGGACTTGGCGAGGGACTTATCGAATGACATCATGACTCTGGTAAACTATTAGGATATTTCTATGGACTTAGAATCGTTTAAATTTCCTAGCTATGGGAATTTTTTGCAATGCTTGTAAATCCGGTTTTCATTTTCTAGTTATCATCAACGAAGCCGTATTTGAGAAAAAAAGGTGTCCTTATGTTATACAAAATATTCTTGAAGTATCCTGATGCACTGAGGCCTGCTTTTCCCAGATTGAAAGAAAAATTAGAAGATCCCGATCCGGGTGTGCAGTCCGCAGCTGTAAATGTGATATGCGAATTGGCAAGAAAGAATCCTAAAAATTATTTGGGTCTTGCACCTGTGTTCTTCAAGCTGATGACAACTTCAACAAATAACTGGATGTTGATCAAAATAATAAAATTGGTAAGAGTGTAAACATGTTTTTTAATCATTTCCGAGTTTATACGCTGTGATTTATGTGGTTTGTAATAATACATCCATGTTTTACTTATAAATTAACGTGTTCTACATGTGTAACAGTTTGGTCATATGACAATGGTCGATCCAAATATTGGTAGGCAACTTGCCGAACCAGTCATTAAGCTCATTTCGAGGTATTATGGGAGCAGTACTTTTTTTTACTATTCTAGAGACCTTTGGTTTACCAAAGGTTCGAGCATGTAGAACGCTGCACCGACATTAATGAAGTAAAGATTTATTAGGATTGTAGTCTAATACCTTGTGCTATAATGTAACATAATTATCATACTTAACTTACCATCCAAGTCTATCCATCATCTTGTAATTTCACGTAAAGGTAATTTTGTTTTCTATTTGTCCTCAGTTTGGAGCTTTGACACCTCTTGAGCCACGCTTAGGAAAGAAATTAATAGAGCCACTGACCAATTTAATTCACAGGTAGGTTAGACAGTATTGCAGCACCGAGCTTATTAGCAATTTTGTAGGATTGAATAGAATGAATGAGGTTGAAGTAACAATATTTTGTTTTACTCTTTTACAGTACATCTGCCATGTCACTCTTATATGAGTGCATTAACACCGTAATTGCAGGTATGTGGCGAAAAGCTTTACTCGTTTAATATCAAAGGATGGGTATTATATTGAAGGGTTTATGGAAGAATGCGCAATTTGTCGGTCATCATTTCTCCTGCATGAGGAAATTGGTGATGAGCTGTGCTGGAATGAAAGGAAGTCACCGAACAAACGCTTTAAATTGTTGTTAGTTGTTTGATAGCTTTTTGTTGTGAAACGTCTTTGTGTTTATATGTTCTTATGCTCAGCATAGCATCTAATGCCGAATTTCCTGTGCAAATAGCAAACAAAAATGACTAAAGCTGCCATACAGATATATGCACAGTGCACTGTATTGGCATGCATGGCAAATGCGCAATGCACTGTTTGTTAAGGTGCTTGGGGTGAATTCAAACGGGAATTTTATTTGATTTTACTCCAATACAGTCCTGATTTCCATTTCTACAGGGATGCCAAATCACAACGCTTCAATCGAGGTAAGGCAATGGATGCTCGTGATTATCCATGTCCACATACTTACAATGTAGAGCTATATTTTTGAATTCGTTTTGGTAATGAATGTATTGTTGGTTGTGTGTACTAGTTATGTGTCCAGAAGCTGAGAATACTCATCGAAGATTCAGACCAAAATCTTAAATACCTTGGGCTGCTGGCCATGTCTAAGATACTAACAACTCATCCTAAATCTGTTCAGGCACATAAAGATTTAATTATGAGATGTCTGGATGACAAAGACGAGTCTATAAGATTGCGGGCTCTGGATCTTCTATACGGGATGGTAGGTAAGAAGAATCTCATGGAGATAGTGAAAAAGCTGATGGTACACATGGAGAAGGCCGAAGGAACGACATACAGGGACGAATTACTGTTGAAGATCATTCAGATATGCTCTCAAAATAACTATCAACATATCACCAACTTTGAATGGTGCGTTATAATTTGAAAGATTTCGAAATATGTGAGAGTTTAGAGAATGGACTAATTCAAATTAAAACAAATATCAATTTTAGGTACATAAGTGTGTTAGTGGAGCTATCACGAGTAGAAGGATTGAGCCATGGAAGTATGGTAGCCTCCCAAATGCTTGATGTAGCCGTCCGTGTGCATGCCATCCGCCCATTTGCTGTTGAACAAATGAGTCTATTACTGGAAAATCCGTATGCAATATTTGGTATGGCTTTAGGATCAGGAAGACCTCCGAGCATGATTCAAGTACTTTACGCTGCCGCATGGATATGCGGTGAATACTGCACGTAAGTTTTTCCTTTTTCAGAGATATTTGTTGTATTTTTGTAAGCTTGTAATTAATAGCTTGTAAATCAATAATCATCCTTTTTGTCTTAGGTTTTTGTCCAACCCAAAGAAGACTTTACTGGGAATGTTGGATTCGCGGATGGTGCAACTCCCACATAACATACAATCCGTGTATTTGCAGAATTGTTTGAAAATTTTGGCTCATCTATTGCCTAGTCAAAGTAAAGGTTCTCCAGTTACAGCAAACTTACTTACCAACGGAACAGAAGATGGTGAATCAGATGATCAACCAGATCAGAATGTTGACGAACAAGAGCATAGTGCAGTTGAACCTGATATGGTCAACTTGGCTGAGATTCAAGATTTTCTAAAACCGTTCATATCGTCAGAGGAGCTTGAAGTTCAAGAAAGGGCTGGTTGTCTGAACAATTTTATAAAATGTTATGTGAAGTTAGAATCCAAGGGACAAATAGATGATATTAGTGAGCTCAGTGAAGAGTTGGCGAATGCATTTAGTAGTGAACTGAATCCTGTGGCAGTGAAAGCTCAGAAAAAAGTGCCTGTGCCTGAAGGTCTTGATTTAGATGCTTGGATTAACGATCCACCATCAGATAGTGAAGAAGAGACTACGGAAACCACCGATGTATTCGTTAAGACGCATACTGCTGCAGACTTTGGTTCTACTTTAACTGAGAAGAAGAAAGTTCCTGAACCAACTGAGGAAGAGCTGGGAAAAGTTTGTCTAGATACATTTTACATAGTATAGTATTCTTCTTTGCTATTGTAAACTTTGAAGTTGACCTATGATCAATGTTAACTTGTATTGCATTTTCAGATGAGAGAAGCAAGGAAACAAGAGCAAGATTTAAATCCTCATTATCTGAAGTCTTCTAGTAAACCTACAAATTCTAAGCTAGTTAATTGGTCGGATGACGTTCCACCAATCGAAAAGTTGGACTTGAATGTTCCACTGACAGATTCCTGCCTTGGCTTCTTCCGATAAATATTTACAAGAGAGTAAACAAAAAAGTTCTAAAACGAAGAAAGAGAAATCGTCCTCAGCAAAGAAAAAGAAGAAGAAGAAGACAAAAACCAAGGACTCTGAGGAAGAGGAGGATGTTGAGATTGAAACTGAGACAGTGCATGTTGTTAACACAGTTATAGAGATGCCTGAAGGTGCTACTTTATCGGATACTGAAGAATCAGCCTTAGCCTTCGATGATCCACATCGTGCCCTTGATATTGATTTAGACATGTAAGTCTTATGTACCTATGATTATTATTCAACATTTACACTATTTTCAGTCGTGTCTCGGAAAAATAAGCTGATATATTATGTTTTCCGTACTTACAGCCCATTGGATACACCTCCTGAAATAACGAAGACAAAAGCATCCAGGAAATCTGATCCAAACTACATTAAGAAATCTAAAGAGAAACCTGCAGAAGTTGAGGTCACAAATTCCGAAACTCACGAAACTGTAGAAGTAGAAGCATCGGTTAATTCCATTAAGAAAACTAAGTCTTCCGACTCCAAGCATAAATCACATAAAAAACATAAGAAAAAAGAGAAGAAGGAAAAGAAATCAAAGAAAACCGATGCGAACGATGATAATTTACTAATAGAGATGGAGTAAATGAGAGTCAGTGATAATCAACAGTGTTCTACTGTAAGTGTATGATATTAAGGGTCCGTTTGCATCCGTACTAGATAAACTTTAGCGGTGACTGATTTTCACGTGTAATAACTTAATGATAATTACGGCTAATTGTTGATAATCAATATATTGTATTACGGTCCAAAACATTCCTGTATCATGCAGCGTGAAAATGGCAATTTAATCATACAGAAATTAAATGGCAATCATTACTTAACCCAACATTTTTATTACATATATTTTTATTATTCATTTATATAATGATTTAGAACAAGCGTTAATGGGTATAAAGTTTGTAATACTTAATTACAGAGTTGTGTGCATTGACACCTTTGTACTAAAGTCAAAATGCTGATGTAGGGATTGAAATCACGGAGTTATTCTCTTTGTTCACATACCGTTGCATACATCTAGGATCTGGTCTAATCATCTGAAAATACTTTCCTGGTACAATACCGTATTTCATTTCAGCACTTGACTAAAACAAAGGCTACTTACTGGCTATCAAGTAAAGACGGAAATAAATGTACAAAATGTGTAGATCAATAGATTCAAATTTCAAGATACTCTATTCAGTTAGTTTTTAAAATAACTGATTGTGGAACAACATTGCAAACGTTACGTTACATATCACAAAGATATATAGTAAGTGCACCAAAAGTAAACATGGCATAACAAAAAACATAATTTGTTTCATTCATAAATCAGTGACACAAGAAAAGTAAAGTTTCTGATTTTAAAACATTTATCCCGTCACTAACTTCACATTGATACGTGCCGCAATCTGGAGCCGTTACTGAACGTATTAGTAGAACTGACCTAAGCATTGGACTAATACCAGGGGCTAATGTAACGTTAAATTTATCATGAAATATCTTCAAGTCTTTCATTAGTTTTCCCTTCCTCCAGTTCGACGATGGAGTGATGAGGATCAAATCTACCATTCTCACCACTAGCTGGAGTTTTATTGAGTGCTAAGAGGATGTCCGGTTGGGTCGAGTTGTAAAATTTCCTTCTCCATCCCACTGTCTAAAAGTATTCGAATTGAAAAAATTAAATTTATGTGGGCATCTTCAATCTTCTTAATACTTGCATACAAAATGTTCCATCAACTTTAGCAGTTTCATATTTCGTAGCAGA
The DNA here is from genome assembly GCA_036850725.1 of Orchesella villosa. Lineage (NCBI taxonomy): Eukaryota > Metazoa > Arthropoda > Collembola > Entomobryomorpha > Orchesellidae > Orchesella > Orchesella villosa. The sequence goes on from JAANSM010002165.1 coordinate 11,040, forward strand.
AACGTTAGTGCATTATTGCCGCATTTAAATAACTACAGTGTTGATAGCTAACTGCATCGCATATCGCATGCATAATGAAGTATAGTAATAGTGAGTGACGTAATTATTAAGTGGTCAGTAGAAAAGCCAGATGTCAGAGTTAGGCCTTCGCGTTTACATTATGTGAGAGTTGGTTGGAGTAAAATGAAATTCCAAAAATTTATCTGTGCCTGTCAGATACTTCACTCATCTTAATAAATCTTATCACCCATGCACGCGAACGCAGCTCATGCATTAAATGAACGTCTAGGTCTACCGCTGATGTTCAGGGCGCATCACGTACCATCATCAACTATCATCATCATGAATGAAATTTCCAATGCCAATCGCATAACAGTTTGTAATATTCCACAAACTTTCCCACACCATTCGTAGTGGACAGCGACTTAACTCACACATCTCATTACAATGTAATTACCACTCACTTTGTATGTACACGTATTTGCATTTTGTGTGTGCTTGCTTCAGTTAATAACTTACCAATTGTGGATTAGGAATTCCATGCCCTTGGCGAATATGCACATCGCAAATGACCTCCGTCGGCGAATGTAATTTTGGACAATGTGAAATATGAGCATGAACCATTGAAACGACCCCTGTGGAACTATTACTTTTTATCTGAGTTGAGGACACGTTCTCCTCCGATGAGTAAAGCCGTCGACTGGCTACAACATGAGCTTCAGAATTACCGTTGATGCCTGTTGTGCTATTGATTTTGTTGATGATTTTTACCACGCCATTACCATTTTGGTTTATGCTAATGTTACCAGCATTGCTAGTGGCATTGTGATTGATACTCCTGTTGTTGTCATTGCTTGCTCGATTATGATGATGCTGATGATGATTGCTTTCATCAATACTCTTAGCCGTCACACTTGGATGCTGCCGAATTTGTTGGAGTTGGAAATGCACTGGTTTAGGTGACTCAACTTGCTGCTTCATTTGCTGTTGAACATGATGACTAATGACACTTGTGGGGTGGGTCGGATTCGTTCCACTATTACCTCGTGGCCTCACTGTAGCGGTGGCTGTGAAAGTTCTATTAGGTGGTCGCACGAAGTTGAAGTTACTAACCAAACCTGGCCACGCTGGGCCTGCCTCTACAACACTCCCCACAACCCTTGGCCTGACCCCGGCCGCCGTTTCGCTAATGATCACGGCTTGCTTGGGTGCCCTTGCTCTCGCTAAAATTGTTGAGGATGTCTTTTCCGCAGTTTCTTTGGAAGCTGGGCCTGGTGACACCTTGATTCTCGTGACTTTAATAAAATTGGAAGATTTTATGGAGTTATTATTAGTTCTTTCATAAATCCCATCCAAATAGTAAGTCTTGTTGATTAGCGTCTCACTACTTTCCAAATACAATGGGGCGGTAGGGTCGTAGTCAGCACCGTTACTGCTCAAGCTATTGCTTACATCAATGCTGTTAATGATGCTCGCGTCATGCAAATGTTCTAACCCTGTTGTTAGCGTAGCTTGGACAGGAATAGAGATAGAAGAAGGAAGAGTAGCACTGTTACTGTTAGCATCTATTATCTCCAATCTATTACGCTTTCTAGCTTTCCTCGCCTGCTTCCGTTTACCATTTACATAAGAGCCGTAACGGAAAGCCTTGCCAAGACGGTGAATATCATCATCGTCATGATCAAAAGCACCAGTTTCATCTACGTATTCACTACTCAAACTACCACCACTACTACGGTTACGGCTATCATCATCCTCATCATCACTAGCTCTACTTTTACTACTGATACTAGAACTAAGGCTTCTACTGTTAATTTTATTATCAAAATTTGCATAATAATCTGTATACGACGAACCAAAATTATTCTTAGGATGGTTAACATAATATGGGTTAGTGGGAATAAAACTATTTTCATCATTTTCACTCAAGCGAGTCCGGCGAGGCTCTAGTGGAGTTGGCTCTGAGTCAAAAAGAGCATCCACATCAAAAGGATTACCTATGACAGGCCCACTTTTATTATGCACTAGCAATACTGTTGGCTCATTACTTCTTGAAAAATACTCGCTTCCAGTAACATCACCATCACCAACATCGTCGTCATTAATATCATGTTGAGAAGTTGTAGAACTACTGCTCATTGTTGAACTTTGGTGAGGTGATGTTATGTTCATGAGGGAAGGTGTGAGAGCTTCTTGTTCATTTTCGAGCTGAAGGTCGGGCGTAGTTGTTCCAGGAAGTTGTGATGGAATAGCAGGAGACAAAGGAGTATCAGTTTCAGGTATCAGCATTGGAGAAGCGTTGCCAAGAGTTGGCACATTATTATGAGGAAAATCATAGAGTTGACGATGGTTTAGAAGATTAGCTACAGTTTCCTCATAGTTATTACCGTAATCAACCGCACGATCATCTTCTACACTACTTCTACTGCTAATACTACCACCACCGTTTTTTACCATGTAACCCTCCAAATGGAACTCTCCCTGCCTAATCCCATTAGCTGTTTGTACGGCACGCGTGTCAGAAATCTCATTGTTTGTGTCAACTACAGAAGTTGATTTAATTGTCTCATCCCCTTTTGTTAAGGTATTGTGTTTTGTTAGCTCAATGTGATGATGATATGGCTGTTCTGATTTGGGAGTTTTATGTGTTTCATGACTTGTAAATATTTTTATGATCTGTGTGGGATGTTTTGTGTGTATGAGTTTGAATGCTGTTGGTAGTGTCATCTCCAATGTTCTTTGTTTCAGATTCTGGTTCTGGCAAGTCGAAACTTGTTGATGGAAAGGATGATGATGTGTCTTCTGTAGGTGGGAGTATGGGGTCTTGTGGCAAAAATGTCTGGGTATCTGTGTCATCAAAGTAATGATTAGTATTAGTATATGTACCAGGAGTTTTATCAGAGATATCAGCGGAATCAGAAGAGGAAGAGCTGTCACTTAAGCCAATAACAGGGAAAAGGCCTGGGTGCGGATGGGTAGTTAGTTGGTGCATAAGCTGCCTTTGTTTTTGAAGACGTTTTAGTTCTTGTTGCTTTGTTATTGCTACTTTACTATGAGTTTCAGAATTAATTCGTTCTCCAGCAGTACTTTTGAAGACGTTTTAGTTCTTGTTGCTTTGTTATTGCTACTTTACTATGAGTTTCAGAATTAATTCGTTCTCCAGCAGTGGCGTGAAGAATAGGGCTAGCAGGACTGCTGTAGCCCAAGCCACTGCTGCTGCCGTGCTCGTGAGTACCTGTTGATGAGGATGAGGAGGATGATGATGATGATGACGAGAATGATTTGGACACTTCCGTTCCCCTGAGTCCTGATTTCTCGCCCTTGGATCTTGACGTTGTTGTCGATGCCGCTGTTGTTATTGTGACAGGGACTGATCTCGCAGTTGTACTGGTGGTAGTGGTCGTTGTCGTGCTGTACTCGGGTGGATGGGGTATAATGCGCTGCTGCTGTTGTTGTCGCTGTCTTTCAAGACTCACTGTCCTTGGCTGTTCCGCTCCTGGGTTTAAATAAAATACAAAAGCAATTATGTTTTGAGTAAATATTCATACATGTTTATATGTATTAGTTCATTCATTAAAAATAATATGCATGCTTGCTACTACTACAATCAAAACGCCAAGACGGCGTGAGCACCAGGATGAGATTCATGAGATGGAATAGTTGCATAAAAAATATGATGACAATGACTATCTTTTATTTTACAATTTGTATAGCGTTAAAGCATATCGCTTACAAACTATAGAACTATACGACTTCATCATCAAATTACGTTCATGGCAAAAGTATATTCTGCAGTTTACAAATAATGTAAAATTAATGTAATCAAAACCTTCATTTATGCATATAACTTTTCAGGTTCAAGAGAGTCTTTGGAGAATATCATCACAAAAGAAAAAAACACAATGACGATCAATTAATATGCATGCAATTATGCATTAAAATTCCACATCCTTCACCAACGCCCAACCTATAATGGATTTTTTTACAAACGTAATTTTACCAAAATTAGGGTGTACTTCGCTACCAACAGAAAGCATCTTGCACTTTTCTTTCGTTATAAAAACATTGCAGACAGCCGACTGGATAATTATAAACGAATACTATTATACTGAATTGTAAAGAACGCATATAAAAGACAAATATTCGTCCCCTCCTTCCTGTGTCAGATTAAAGGTTTACACAGCCTTGTCCGTCATCATTTTCGATTATCTCATGTTTGGTTTGCCAATTTGAACATTCTGAATTTTACATGGACTTCGGAATACTTCGAAATTACTGCTGATGATACAAGTGTCGCGTGTGAGTGTATGCTTTGTCAACTATTGTAAAAATGATGACAATGACAATTGAAGTCGTTTTCATAGGCACCCTTAACCCTTATACCTACATCCTAATTGTGTATATGTCAAATGTAATGCATGAGTTTTCATAGGAGCGTGCTTGCTTGTGATTCTGTAGCAGTGACCTAATACATCGTCCGTATGAACAAAAACAAGGAAAACAAGAGGATCGAAAATGAGGAATAAGTAATGATAAGTGAACCACAGCTACTAGTAGAGAACAATGTCAATGTATGAAATGATATGGGAAACATTTATCCACTGTGAAGTTGCTATTAAAACAAAACAAACCAAAAAACCTTTGAATTGTGTATTTGTGCAGTTACTTATACTTATACATCACTTAATGCCATGTTAAAACTGTTTAAGAGTTTAAAACCTATCCATGTATGGGGCCATGGACCACACGGTTATTTGTCGAAACATAAAAAAATTGATGCACATGTTCCTCAGCGTTTAT
>JAANSM010002166.1:0-15839 GCA_036850725.1 Orchesella villosa
CACCCTCGACGTGACACTTTGCTGTTTATTCAAAATCTGACGACTATAATATAATCTTGGATACATATGTACACGTATGTACCCTTGGAAGTATTGGTAATTGGAATTTACTAAGTACATAAATAATCTAATACTTCTTTTCTACTAGTGCGTTAATCGTGTTTCTTGCGTTTCTGATTTCCCTTGTAATCCTCAACTTCAGAAATAAAATTAGGGCTCAAATGAATTTTGTGATTCCTAGACTTAAAAAGTATAGCTACTGCTACCATTAATAAACTGACGAAAACTATAAATGTAATACAAACAATGAGAAGCCATACGTCTATCGAGCGTCGTAAATACCACGGCTGATAAATCCCCCATGGTTTTAATGCTGATACATCCGGATTTCTCAGGACGTATTCAATCCACCACATTGCGTTTTCTAAAGGTTTCACTTGACGATCTTTGAATTGTGTAGACGCTTGCTTCATGTTAATTTTGTATCTGCAACAAAACAAATGGCAAAAATTAGAAATATTGAAGACGACGAAATTGGAGTAATAACATAAACAAAGCTGGTAATTTCTAGATTCGAACATATTATTAGTGAGCAGTTCATTTATGGCTGTTGTGAGGTCTTCCTCATCAAGAGATACGATTTCAAGCCGAATGCCACGGCGTAGGCGACTTATCCTTTCAGCGTTACTGTCTTGTTCAAGAACGACCGGAAGCACAATCATAGGAATCGCATGATAAATTGCTTCGTGAACATCTAACAAGTCTCCATGTGTAATTAGCCCTTTAATATCTGGATGAGCTATGAATTTTCAAATAATTGCATCAGCGACATGTTATATTCATGCACCAATGCAATGCCTAGGTTTTTAGTACTCAACTAACCCAGCAATGCATTCGCCTCAGACGTGCATTTCTTCACAACCAAGATATTCTTCAACTCAGTAAACCTAAGCTTATCTTGCCCACCAGCTTGGAATGAAGCATCCCACATAAATACGAATTTTATAAAGCTGCTCGCCCGCAAAGAATTCAAAACGTTTGCTAGAGTCACATTAGAAAGGTTTCGCACGATATCTGGTGAACATCCAATGTTGACCACAATGAATCCGTGTGGCAAATCTTTGAGAAAAGTTTGGATTTTCTATGCAAACATGATACATGTGAAGCATTAGTTAATTTGCTGATCCGCAAGAGATGTTTGCTTAACATTTATGTGTGCAGTTTTAATGAGTTTTACAACCTTATCCAAATTCAATCTGCTATTGCTATTCTCCTTGATGTGTATGCCCCCTACAGGCACAACCATAGGCGGAATAGAATGCGCATATTCCTCTGAAAAATGGCTATTTACCAAAATCAAACTGGTGTTTTGTTGAAGCTCAGAAAATTGAGGAAAGTTCTCAATTTTTAAATGCTTTCTGAACAATTTCCTTGTTTGATAATAAGAGAATGCGCCACGGTAAATATTCCATCGAATAGCGCGTAGCGTACCTCGAAGACGCTGCAGAAAACTGATGGGGAATGTAGAATCATACTGTGGATCAGGAATCCATGATGTTTCCCAAAGAGAACCAAAGTCATCCGGATTCCAAAGTAAGAGATTATTGTGAAAGCTGGATACAACGTGTTTTGCTCTAAATACATGAGCCAAGCCTATTCCACATTCGTTCCATAAAGAATCAACTATGAACAAATCAAACTGAGCTGTTTTTATCCATTTTTGTGTCTCCTCATTTCCGAGTAGGATGTTGCACATATCAATGCCCAGAATAGGTAACATGTCCCAAATGACGTGTTGTTTTCTGTTCGATCGCCATTCTAGTGGTGAGACACCCTTGAAAAATTTTTCGATGTAGTCTAGCACAGGCTTTGGACGGAAGTGTTGAACGTTTGACAGCCCCGTCTCAGGTAGAGGCAATGTGGAAAAGAAAGTAACATTGTGACCTTTAGCTACTAATGCTTCAAGTAAAGAATCATATCCTGAGCGATGATTTCTAAGAGCCACGACAGAAAACACACAGATGTGAGCTGACTGAATGACACAAGATTGGACTAGCAGCAACAAAAAGAGGTGAACCGGTACCATTTTACACTTCTTCAAAAATACAAGAAAAATCAGCAAAATCTCACGTTCCCCATATCACCATTAAATTATTAAAAGCAAAATTAGATTTTACTTCAATTTATTAAACAAAGGATACACTTAATTAAACCATTGCATGATAGCACACAATAGATACAAAATAAGTTTCTGAGGGAAGTTTTGCACTGGTGACTGGAAAACTGCTTTGCTATCAAAGCGGCTTATTGCCAGCTACGGAATATGGAAATGTATTGCTGTGATACATAAAACTCAAACACACAATCGCAAAGTCAAAACCACAAACCAGTTTCTAAACTCAAGGTCAAGTCAAGCTCAGGTAAATCAGATATGCTGCCAATATAAAATCTCTTAATCTCTTTGCTTTCAGTAAGCTTGTTTATTGTACTTTTTACTGCATATGTATACTTTGTGCTCATAGTCAAGACCGAAAGCTCTGGGGAAAAGCCTGAAAACATTAGAATGAAGGAGCCAACACTTTAATTTTGACTTCATTGCTAGTGACCGTTCACACGGACACCAATTTACAGCACATGAAACCGGATCCCGTTCGTGCAAGTAATAACAATAACAGCCAACAGTTCACCTACTTAAATACTAGTTAAATTGATTGTTACCCATGCGATGCTCAATTCAACATTTTAGATCCCACACCAAACCAGCAGTATTCCAATTTCCAACCACCACTGCACTTACATTACAAGTGTGTATTATTCGTTTATAAACATGTCGTTATTACATTCATAAGGATTTAATATTACGTAATACTGCTATTTTTGCAGCATGCAAATTCACTAATTCTAATCCAATATCACTTAAAATTACGACTATTTCGTAAAGATTGAAGATATAATAAATTATGAATTAATTACCAGTACTGGAGGTTCCAAGTCATTCACTTTCGCAGATTTTTCAGCATAAGCACAATCCATAGGTTCAGGATTTTCACACGGTTTTGCACTGGTGCTACTTGCTTCCGAGCTTTGAAGATTTCCTTCTTGAGAATTGGATTTTACAGCAGAACCATTAGGAATTCCGTTTACAGGAACAGATTTTTTTTTATCAGTTCCATTAGCTTGTGAATTCGTAGGCGAACGTTCTTTCTTTTCGGTGGCAGCAATTAAAATAGGTGTGATGCGTCGAGGTGCTTTCTGAATCTGGTTCTGGCTCGCTTTAAGATTTTCAGAGCTACATTTTACAGGTTCAACAACAGGCTTAGCAGGCTCGCACTAAAAGTTAAAAAAGCAATGCTGTTACACATTAAACTATAATATTCATGTGTCGTCATATTCACAACCTTCAACAAATGAAGTAGGAATAACATTACAGCTTACGGTTGAGGCGGTGTCTGATTGAGTCGTCGGCTTGTCATCATCCAACGTTACCAATGGAATTCTTCGAGGTTTCTTAGTTGAAGTAGCTTTTGGAGATGACGATACCTTTGAACCTCCATTGCTGATAACTGCTGCTGTATTAGGTGTTTTCACTAATGACGACGATGTAGAGGGGGAAGCTAACGTAGTCAACTGAATTCGACGAGGGGGCTTTGGCTCGGACGTTGAAGACTTTGGAGTTTTTTTTACCCACGCATCTAAAAAGGTAGGTTTTGGTGTCGAAACAGCTGGAGTGGTTGTAGTCTCACTTGCACCAGCAACAGGCACTGATGATTCTGGTTTCGGCGATTCGTCTAATGGCGCAACTGGTGTAGATACAGCGGGTGACTTTAAAGATGGAGTAGTGGGACTTTCGTTTGCAGCTTTGAACATTTTAGTGATTGTTAGCGGCACCTTTTTCTTAGTTTCCTTTTCTTCAGCTGGTGTAACTGGCTCTTTCTCTACTTTTTCTTTCTTTTCCTTTTTCTCTTTTGGCTCCTTGGGTTCCTTAGGTTCTTTCTCCTTAACTTCCTTCTTTTTCACAGGTTTGGGTTCTGGAGGTGCGATTGGGAAGCTGGTAGGAGTCAAAGTAGGAAATTCTTCAGGCGTTGCCACAAACTCAGCACCAAGCTCTCCTTTCTCAAAAGTCAACAATGAGCAGTATCCATCGGTAGACGAAGCGACTAATACAAGCCCATCTGGAGACCAAGCTATGTCAGTCATTCTTGTGCAGTGAATATTTTTTATACACGCTAACGGTTCAATGGATGCCGTGTCCCCAATTAAAATGGAGTCATTTGTAGCTACTGCATAAACCAAACGATACGGCATATCAAGGAGCACCGGCAATTCTTTCTTTGGTGCTCGTAATCTTGCAATACATGAAACGATCCGCTCTGCCCTCTTATTCGAATTAATAAACTCTTCATCTGTAATAAAATAAATGAAAAAAAGTTAAATTATAGCATTCAGCTGCACAAAAATTATTAAGATTCCGCAGTTACTATTTAATGAATGCAATTAGGAAACTACAATCAATCAAACTACCTACCATATTCATAAGGCTCCCTTTCCCGATTATAGTAAACCGAACTGAATCTTGCAGCAATGGAGTACGATAGGCCCGTTGGGATAATAGCACATGGATTTGTCCATGAGTTTCTACAGAAAATGATGACAGCATTGTTTTGTTCAGGGTCGTATCTTTTAATTATTTTATCCTTTGAATCCTCATCCTCCACAGGACTACTATGTCTTGATTGTGATTCCTCCTTAATTTTTTCGACAGGTGGCAACAAACCACCTGGTACCATCAGTAGTTCACCACGTGGTGAGCAACTGAGCCTGCGACAAAACGTCTTGAGGGTATCATCGTGGAATAATCGGTTGAGTGTAGTTACTGGTTTCTTAGGAGGAAGAGGAAGTTTAATTTCATCCTCATCCATTCCGTTAATTTCACCTAAAGGTTTATCTTTGTCGTCAATATTTTCTGGTTGGTCAACGTCCGGAAGAACTTTCTTGACAATCTCGGGCTGTTCAATACTTTCAGGTTGCTCACTAATTTCCGGTTTATTTTCCTTCGTAGTGTCATCGTCTTCCATACCTCCTAACCAAGCTGGTGGATACTTTAGCGTCTTGTGCATTACTTTTCCAGTTTTATTGTTAAAAAATCTTAGATTTCTACATAAACAGAAAACAATTCATGTCAAATCTTTTTTGATGTGATTATATGTTGGTTTTAAGAATGTGATTACTAAAAAGTTACCTATCTATGCACATAGTCGCACTGAATTCTCCTAACGGATCGTACGCAACGCCTTGAACAAATCCCGTGTGCTCACGATCAGGCCAAAAGTGTATAGCAGTACCCTGAAAGAATTAAAATTATATTAGATAAAATGTTTGAATAGAAGAATATAAGAATTACTAGTTTCCAACTTTATCTGAATCTAAACGGCGAAAATAAGCTAAGCTACTATGCTACCTTCCTGACATCCCACAGCACAGCACTATTATCCACTGACCCTGACACCAAGAAATTACCATCAGGCGACCAACTTAAATCTGACACATCCTCAACATGTCTTCGTAAAATTTTCTCAACATTCCAAGTTTCTTCTTTTTCAGTGATGGCTTCATTCTTCCATATAAATACATAGGAATCTGCAAGACATCGAACAAAATCAAACATGTTAATTATATTTACTCGTATCATACATCCATTGATTGTCTGCGCTGCAGTACGGCCTAATTTATATACGCTTTATTATTACCATCATCTCCGGACGCGATGTAATTTCCGCATGGACTAAACCTGCATACGTTAATAGCCTTCTGATGCCTTTTCAGCTCCGACACGCAAATGATTTCCGGTTTGATGGTGTCAGGATTTTTTAAGTGCCATATCTTTAAAAACAAAAAAGTACAAAACGGGAAAGGTTACATATATACGAAAAAAATGGCAATATAAAACAAAACTTAAAAATTTATGAACATCTTTATGACTTGCACTTTTTGAAGTAAATAGACCACGAAGATAGGAATTGAGTATAGAGTATGGTGAATCATTCTTTTTCTTACCAACAATAGATTATCAGCACCACCACTAGCCAAGCGATAATAACCTTCTTCAGTTTTTCCTTTTGGATCAAAATCGAGAGTCAGCACTGGATCCCTTGCATGCCATGCTATTTGTGGTATTACTACACGCATGGTAAAATCTTGAAACAACAGAGAATCTTCTTGGAAGGACTTTGTAATGAACAACACAGTTGTGTGTCAACTTTCACCGGTTCGCAATTGCGTCAAAGTAAAAACACTTTAGTGCCAAATTACTTTGTGTACAGTGCAAACATTTTCACTCTTATGTTTGACATTCACTATTCATTGACTGTGAGTACGATTTAAATATCACTGAATGCAATTTTTGTATACAAAGTATAGTCAAGTACAAACTTGTCACTCGAATCTTCCACTTCCAACTTCCAAAAATGAAAAGATAGCACTATCACTCATACGATACGTACACTGTACACACTTGACACTTGACGATGACAGAAGGTGGTAGGTCGCAGGTGGACATCAATCAAGCGAGTGGCGAGTGAACTTTTCTTTCTTAGATATCTAGTCAAACTAATTGTTAAACGTTAAACCGGAAAACACGAATTAAAATGTTATAAAAGTATCAAGCATGTCCAAACTAAATGACGAGTCAGTAAATTAGATTAGTTAGTATTTGAAAGTAAAGTACCTAAAAACGACAGAATTGATACTAAACACAGGAATCCAAACAACAAATGAACAATATTTGAGGTTAGGTATTAGCTAAGTATTAGGTATGTCTTTTACCATTTACAGATACTATGGCTTATGGTATGGGCAACAACAGGACAAAGGAAAGTGGAAAACGATTTGAGGATAATATTGTATACATACACATCCCATACATATAACAGATATACGTAAGATTTATACCTAAGGCATATCCTTTTCCTGACTTTTTATCCAGCAAGAGATTATTAGGTGCATGTGAAAAAGCGCTCGGCTTTGTTTCCCGCAAGCAGCTGTGAATATCTCGGCTAAGCCAATCCTGCACGTTGTGGGCGTGATGGAGGGGCTACGTGCGGCATTATCAAATGCATCCCGTTTTGTTTTCATTTTCTTGTCGTTTTGTTTATGACAGATACACAACATAACACGAGCGAGTGAATTTACAAATGTAAATAAAAGTGTTCACAAAGCAAAGCAGAGGAAAATCCTTTGATTTTCTGGATCGGATGCAAGAATAGAAGTTTCCGGTGAAAGCATTTAAATTAGGAATCATCTGAATTCATTACTTTATTAACATTAATCAAGTTAAAATACTCTTTAATAAGAAATGTAAAGAGTTATCAGCTTTCCTGTTGTTGGTTGTTGCTGGAACTGTCAATAGTTAAACCCTGGAAAGTGGAGTTTGCGATGATTGTTTTACTCTTACAAATCCAACATTGATCTTGACCTGTCTTGGCCAAGATATACTGGTCAACTGGTTATAGGTGATTTGACGTTTCCTAATAACCAGCCCATCCTGACACTTGTACAATGCTGGACATTGATGTATGCAAAAGAATAACGGGACTGGTGGAGCAGTTGTCCACATCTGGAACGGATATAGTTGACAAAAAACTCTTCCGTGAACTTGCGACGAATGCTGGGTATAGTAAAGCAAATACATAATACTAGCAAAATACGAAACAAAAGCAAGTTTGGGTAGATAATAATTTCATTATCAATTATCTGCTGACTGCTGTGCTATGTAATAATGTAATGTCATTGGTCATGAAATGATGGAATGTTTTTTTTAATATGTAGACAATCCGAAGACTATCTTAAATTCACTTTGGAAAGGCTCTTACACCAACTGGAGAGAAAGCATAGTGAAATTCGTCTAGGTGCATTTCTGGTTATAGATTTGTTATTCAAGTGAGGATTCACAAATCGTATCACCTTTTTAACACTGTACTCACCTTAAATGATCCTTCCTATTTACATTTCAAATTTTGTTCCACAGAAAGTCAGAATATTTCAGGGAGCTTCTGCTGGATGACTTTCATATATTCTTGGAGCTGACAGTGGAAAGCAATTCTGAAAAACTTCTTCCGCCCCCGATTACTGCTGCAAAAAAGCTGAAACAACGTGTTTTGCAAGCCATTCATAAATGGTATTCAAATTTCCAAGAGGCTCACAAGAGATTGGCTTTAAGCTATAATTTCTTAAAGCATAATTTGAAAGTGAGTTAATAAGACACTAACCATATACTTTAGTTTTAGTATGTTCCATTTTCAGCAAACATGAAAGTTACCTGTCCATTTTTTCAGATTGATTTTGATGACGCTTTGAAACGCAATGCATTTGAGCTGCAACAAGATCTGGTGGAAAGGCAGCGACACTCAAAACTCGTGGGAAAGAAAGTTGACGGTATCAAAAGTGAAATGGAAGAAAAAGTAGATGAAATTTCTCGAATTGTTACGGAAATGAATAATTGCTTTTCTCTGCTCATCCCCAAACCTGGCGATCTGTTCCAAGACGAAGGTCAAAATGAATCGGATGAAGATGAGTCCCCCGAAGACACTACGGTTAATCTTCGTGAGCATGGAATATCTGATCCGAGAACAGTTATATCAATTCATCTTCCTAGTAAGCCACAGCAGGTACGAATTACGGTAGATAATGCAGCGGTTATTGAAACTTTGAAAGACCACTATCAGGAACTCAAAAATGGATATTTGCCATCAATAAAAAAGTGGATTCAAGTAGCTTCTAAGTCAGGTAACAGATCAGTCCGAAATTGTGATAGATCTATGTACGTATAATTCACACAAAAATTACTTATATTAAAAATGTGCACCATTTTGCATTTTAAACTTTAAATTTTTATAGATGACGAAAGCTTATTTAGGAAAGTGATGGATCTGAAAAGCCTCGTTGAAGAAGAAATGAAACAGTTTGAAGAATTAAAACTTGTTGAACCTCGAGGACGATCATCTAGTGGTTAGTGAGCATTAAGTAAAAGTGTAAAATTATGCGAAAATGCATATTATCCATACTAGAGAAATCAATTATAAGTGCTCAGTGATAATCAGTAAGTTCTGATTTTAGAAGACGAAGACAGTGACTCTGATTTTGAGGAAGTTCCGGATAAAGAAGGATATGAAGATGTAGTTGAAACTCCACCTGTGGTTGTTAGTAAAGCTACAACTGACTCCAACATTAAAGCTCTTAATCACTCGATTTCGCAGCCTGAAGACGTGTCTTGGAGACCTTGGAACGAAAATGCGGACGATGTTAAAGTATGATTAAGTAATTTGCTGATAGCAATAACTCACGATCATTTTAAAACATTTTCAACTTTTCTACATTCAATTTTCTCTTATTTTTAACTTCCATCTTTTTAGGACCCAGCTACTTTAACTGCTACTCTAGCACAGTTTATGGCTAAGCAGGCTACAATAAATGGTACAAAAATTACTTCAACGTCAACTTATACAAAAGGGCAAGCTTCGAAAGACGATGCGGTTCCTGGTCCAAGTAAGGACTCGAGAGAGAGCAGAAAAGAACGATTATTGAAATGTGCTCCTAAACTTCCGTATGATGTAGATCTATACCACTGGGAAGATGAAAAGCTTACGGCACCTTCGATAGAAATGTGCGGACTGAGTTTTAATTAATATCTTATTTATATATGGTGTAAGAAAGACTCATAGATGAACCGTCAAAACTTAAGCTATCTAAAAGCTTTTTGGTAGCTTAAGTTTTGACGGTTCATCTATGAGAAAGACTAAAAGTATATTGATGTATTGTTGTTGATTAGAGTTGAGACAGATGGGCATAAATTTTGGACACCTTCCCAAGATAGAGCCGGGGAGGTCTTTGAGGATCCAAATGGAATTGCTTCAATGCGCACCAGAGTTATTGAGTTTACAGGTAAATTTGAACCCGTGAAGTGGAGCTGCAGAGCTCCACTACCAAGTGGGAAGCTGTGTCCTCGTCGGGACCGTTATAAGGTTTAATCATACAATAAAATTCCTTGCACTTTAGCTAGTTGACGAGTTGTTCAAATTATAACCTTATGTTGTTTTTGATCCAGTGTCCATTGCATGGTAAAATTATTGCAAGAGATGAAATAGGAAACCCAGTGAAACCTGAAGACATTTCCGAATTGGAAGCTGAAAAGGCTAAAGCAGATGCTGAGAAACCTCCAGACTGGCAAGACCCTGAATTTTTGAAAGATATTGAGGTACTAGCATGAATCGTGTATTGCATAATATGGAGATATTGAGCTACCAGCTGCATTGTATTTTATTTACATGCACAAGTCAACACAATACTTGTTCTGCTTTAATAGGCCCAAACAGGAATGGATCTTACGATCAGACCACCCAAGAGAGGAAAGAAAAAGCAGACGTTTTCACAACAGTATCCTGGCCTAACGGATGTCGACAAGAAGAACAATACTCCTCGTTCAAGACTTGAAAAGAAAGTCTTGAATAAGTAAGTTTATCTCACCATAAAAGAGTATATACATTTTCCCAAGTTTACCAGAAACATCACATCATTAAAAATTACATTTTGCATTGCAGGGCATCCTTAAAACGGGTAGCTTCGACAATGGACTCCATTAGCCATAAACGATTCAGGGACAAGTTTGGAGATCAGTGGAACTACGCAATGAACAATGACTAAAAGTGCAAATGAGACAATTTTTACGATAATATTCTTCTGCAACCGCTGGACGGTCTTTATTTGGCAGCGTATTATCAGTTTTTACGTTACAAACGTCAACTTATTCTTAGAAGAACTTAATTACTTCAATAGTGAAAGTAAAGAAAGTTGATATAAAACCGGTACTCGGTATCAGTATTACAAATTATAGTTTCTTTACTGCTTAAATACTAAATTCGGTACAACGTACAACACAGGGTTATATTAATATGTTGATAATGACAGCAATAAACTTATTTGGGAAGAAACATAACGTCCTCGACCTTATTTCTGGTAAATTCTTCCACAATTTTAAAAATGTTACCGATTTCTGATGGCGACAGCTCGCACAAAATATTTCGATGATCATCACACAGTACGTATACGAAATCTCGCATTGTTCGGTTATCATTTTTGTCTCGAACTAGTCGAAGCAAAACATGTATCACCTGAAATTGAAAATGATGACATTCTAGGTCATTAAGTATTGTTTAAATGTGCCATAAACAATAAAATTCAGTTATACTTATAAAAAGTACCTTTCGTAAGACAATGCGCCGAACAGCTCCCACATGTATTGTTTCATCTTCATCCGTCGGGTCGTAACAGTCACGTAACCAGCCCGAAGGAAAGTTTAAAATATTGAGAAACTTAACGATGGCATTATCCAAATGGAACTTCACTGCTTGCTTCCATTTCATCTCGATAAGCTCTTGTTCCTTCTTTTTCTTCTCGAACACGGTTTTGTCAGCCATTGTTGCATTTCTTGGAAGTTCAATTTTATCAATATATGGTCTCTGACTAAGAGCAGTCTTCCATAAATTAAAAGAATCTTCAGCTTCCTATCAAGAGAATATTCCATTTTTTCTTGTGTTCGATGAAAAGTAATTGTTATTTAGTTCTAAAGTTATTTCTAGTTGAAAACGTACCAGATACACTCTGTAGCAAGCGTATTCCCGAATAAGAGTGTTCAGCAATAGCGGAGAAACTTGAGTAACTTCTCCAACATTTTCCGGGCTCAACTAATAAATATTTACATGTTTGCAATAACTTCATGAAAGCATGGGCATCATAGCCAACCAAATTGGTTGGAAATTATGACGTTTTTAATAGCAGCTTTGACTTACCTGACCAATCAGTTTTTGAACTTTTTCTACCTTTCCCAGTGTTAAATATTTACGTGCAATCCAAATGGTGTATTTTAGGTACTCATACATAACTGTATGAGAATCGGCAACTATATTGTAGCAGCAACTAATCCAATTCAGATTGTCCACTACAAAATCATCTTGCTCATCTCTCATTTTCTCCACAACAGCTATTCCAATCCCAAGAATGTCCAGATCATTATTATGAGCAGCTTGTAGAAACAACTCGATTTCTTCACGTGACATTATTCTGTTTGAACTAACATGACGGACAACATTCGGGATTTGCCTATTCTCAGATAGCTTCTGCACGTAGAATGGTATCTCCTGAAAACGATGAATGTCGACGAGCACCTGTTCGCAAAAAAATACTTATGTATATCATTAAATTCATTTACTCAACCATATATCAAAACATAAACTTGAATGTGTAATGTTATCCATTACGTACTGTTACGTATTTCTCAATACAAATATCAATCAGTTCTTGCTTGTAAGGCAACTCCACGATTGACAGGAAAAGTAGAAGGTGCGAAAGAAAACGCACAAGATGTCCATTCAACAATGGGTGGTCATACACCTCTCTATTAAGGGGTTAAGTCATCAAAATAATTAATCATTTAATTGCAATTTGTTGTTGCCTGTTGGACGCAAAATTATTTAGAAACTTACAGCATTTCTGGCATGGCTTCTTGCAGTAATGTGATAAAATCCTCCATTTTATCAACCATCACACTCTTCTGAATGGTAAGCATCAGTCGCTCACAAGAATTTGGTGGCTCAGGAGTAGTGATTGCGTCCACCTTATCAATGCACTCCGATATGGACAAAGCCTGAGACCAATACGCATCTGGAAGATCTTTGCGGACGTTGGGAACGGATGCATTTCTCAAACGGGTCTCCAAGATAGTATCCGAGGATGCTCGCAAAAATGCCCATAACTATAAGAAAATTAAAGTTTCTTACATTAGTACTGGGAAACTCATAAATTCTTTGATTCATAACAATTGAATGGAGAAACCGAAAGTTACTTTGTCTTCCCAGGTGTGGCAAACATCCAACATGGCTTCCCGATGTCCACATAGAGCCCCCATTACTGCCCTATCGTACTTGGACATCTTTTTTGATTCACAAATTTTCCATGTGATGTTTTTCCACAAATCTCGCGTGGGATTACCTATTATCTCATAGTCAGGGTTTGGCCTGGCTTGTCTTCTAGAATTCGGTGCATATTCTGTTATAGGCTCCGATTCAGGATTGCCCATTCTCTCGCCGATGTTTGTCCCAAGGGGTACATTCTCTCCTGTTTCGGGATCTATTTTATATACGCATGTATGCCGATAGCCAGTTAATGCTGATGCTTTAATTTTCTCTCCAGATTTGAAAAGATAACTTATAGCATTTTCAGGATCGCCAGTTCGTACGTAGTAGTAGGCGCCCCTTAAAACTTTAGTGTTTTCTTCCTAAAGATTCAAGAAGAAAAGAATGAGGTAAATATTTTCAATCATAAATATAAAGCATTATTTTGTATTGTAGTTTGTAGTGTCGGTAAAACTTCATACATCGTCTAAAGGGTGCAGCTGTTTTCCTTCCCGAGTAGGAGCATCTGGGTCGACATGTGTAACCATTGATTTACTTGTGGGTTTTTCCAGCAACTTATCCCTCCGTATTGATTCCAAAGTATTTTCCCAAATAAAATCTTTCTCGTTGAGATCCGGTGCTCCATTCTTCTTGAAGTTGATTTCTAACCATTTCATGATATTGTTCATCTAACAAAAAATAGTGACTCCGTTATTTCATACTGTTTGTTTGACGAGATATTCCTAAAGTGTTGTCTATTTAGAATTTTGTAAATTGGATTTCTTACTTCTTTTAAGGACGGATCCCCCTTAAAAATAGACTCCATGTAAGGTTCTTCATTTATACGGAACCGGTCCACGATACTGTCGGTAAATGGAACATCCGCCATGGAATCACCTTCGTTCAGTCTTTCATAGAACATGTAGTAAATCAGGTTCCAAGTTTCATGCTCCTTCTGCAGAAGATTGTGGAGCTGGTGGAAGGCACGAACATGATTCATTACGTAATTTGAGCATCAAGTCTTAGATGTGAAAGCAGTTCGTCATTCGTAAAATAAATGATATATTATACAAGTTTTCCTCTTATACCTTACGAACGTTGGCATCCGAGAGATCAGTTTCACTGTTTTTCCTGTGTTGCATAGCTAGTTCAAGGTCCTCCATCCATTCCTGAACAATTTGAAATATGTCAGCTCTGTCTGTCATCCTTTGGATTGTAAAACCAAACGCATGGTGGAGAGCCTCCATTGCTAAAAGAAAATGTTTAAAAATCCAACAATTAAAACTAACAACTGAGCTGAACTCAAGTATACATAAAAGTTTATCATATACATAAATGAAATCTTATCTGCTTCTTGAAAGACAACACATTTAAACACTAAAACACATTACCTCCAATAAGATCATCTCCATCAAAGGCTGATAATGTCAAGCGCCTGTGGGACCTATTTTGTGTAGTATTTTCGAAGACGGAGAGTTCTGGCTCCTGCTCAAACATAGACCTCCTGTCACTTGTGAGCATGGATCGTGTGTCTTCAAACACTTGTTGAGGAGGGAACGCATAGCTTTGCCGACCAACACCACGAGGAGTACTCTGTCGAATTCCTATCCCGGAGCCTCCTCCCCCTTCCTGGGGATATGGGGTTGAGGTGAACATGTTCACACGTTTATACTCCCTTCACCCTTCCTATCAATTCCAGTTATTTTGCAACTTTTGACTTTTATTTCAAAATAGTGTTTTTAAACAAGTCACTACTACACCATATTATAATAAAGCTTGCAGTCGCTGGTAGCCAGCTAAAAAGCACAGTAATTTAAATGTTAATAATGTAATCACAAAACTTATATGTTCTGGATTAAAGTGCACAATAAAAAGAAGCTTTTACAAATTCAATCCGACCGATTTGAACTGAAAGAGTAATATACATCTACATATAGTACATTGTGTACAAATTCGCCGATCTCCCGTAGTGGTTTTAACTTCATCTGCATAGAAATGCTTCGATCCTATTATCTGTATGCACAATGTTATGTGCATGTACCGCTGCTGATTCAACGTCGTGCTCCTTTTGGTACTGGGGTAAACTGATATGTATCACACTCGCTTCTACTCCTATGCTGTTGTGTAGGTAAAGCATAAATCATAAAAATAGCTAAGCACAACTCATTTACTCCAACTCTATAAAAACATCTAAAAACGTTTGTTCTTTTTCCTGAATTTTCATTTCTTTCTACTGGTTTGGCGTCGTTACAAAGAGATGCTGCTGCAAGGAAAAGGAAGATATAGATCAACAGATTTCCTGCCATTTTTTACCATATGTGTCTCTTCCCTTTTCTCCCCAGCAGTCCTAAATTGGCAATTTCCAAGAAGCCCCACTGGAATTGTCAAAATCATTTTAGCATATGTCCGGAATTTCCTCAGTTTGGGAGCATCTGGTTCAGCAGATGTACATATTTTCGTTGGAGTATTTGTTTGTGATTTGATTTGCATTGAAGTCTCGTTCTATTTTCCACCTCGACTTTGAGAATTCGCAATGGAAATCAAAGAGCCATTTCCTTCTTTCTTTGTCGTAAGTCTTTAGTCCGAATTCCTGAGGGATATGAGAGTAAAGCTTAAAGTAGTTCAACGTAGAGGTAGAAGCAGCGTATGAAATACTCACAGCCCAAGCAAAACTTTGGGACTTTCTCCAGGAATTTCGTTGTCGTTTTGCCATTGTGTTAAAGCTCCCTTATGAATTAAGTATGAATGCAATTTACAATTCTGGAATCACCTTTTACATGAAAGTAAAAGGATCACATAAGAAAAAGCAACAAAGAAATGGGTTTATTTTAATTTAGCAGAATTTACATTAAATAAGAATCTTTCGAAACATTCATATACTTTTGTGTAGAAGTTTGT
>JAANSM010002167.1:0-15838 GCA_036850725.1 Orchesella villosa
GCCCTTTCCGTATCTATCTTCATTTATACTAACTAAAAATGTTTATTTAGGATGACAAGAATTGAGTAAAATGGAATTAAATTAAGAAGGCATCTGTGGTTCTCCACGATTACTGTCAAGCAAACCGTAAGTGTACTCCAATCCCAAATATTGTAGGGAGAAAAGATTGGTAAGATGCCTGAAATATTTTTTACTTGTACATTGGTTTTCCTCCAGCAAGATAAGTAAAAGTATAAGTTCTTATTTTGTCGAAATACAGATTTACGTATACTACAATATATATTATAATGAAATGCATGATTTAAAATATACGGTTTTAATTTTAAGACTCAAACTCTCATACATTTTTTCAAGAGTGCTCCGAAGCATCAAAAGACTCATTACCACATGCATGTGTAGGCATCTTACTTTCTCTCACCTTATTCTCTATCCCAATTTTTCCCTTTTCATCTACCTACATTGGACGCTAGGAGGTTGCAGGTGTTCAAGAAAAATGAAAAGGGATTAATGCAGCTTAAAAACAAAGTTTGAGCAGGAGTGCCATGCCAGAAGAACAGCAAGCTAGTGAGCTAGCTTCCAAGCTCGTATCACACCATCCTTATATGCATTCTTTTCCCTTCAATATTACAAATGGAAAGCTAAG
This sequence comes from Orchesella villosa, assembly GCA_036850725.1. Taxonomy (NCBI): domain Eukaryota; kingdom Metazoa; phylum Arthropoda; class Collembola; order Entomobryomorpha; family Orchesellidae; genus Orchesella; species Orchesella villosa. The sequence goes on from JAANSM010002167.1 coordinate 644, forward strand.
GGTAGGAGAAATGTGTGCCTCGAGACATTCCTCCACTCCACTAATCACTGCTCTCCACTTTTTTTACATTTTACTTACTACAAGACTTTTTTTCTCTTTCACAACCACTGGGACACCGAAAATACCTCTCCACTGGGATCTATATTTTAATGCAGAAAAGGCAAAGCCTATATGTACCTTCATTGCTCTCAATTTTGCAAGTTTTTTCCCTTACTAAATGAATTTCATTTCATACCCTCACGAATTTTCCGTGCCATGCTCAACTTTCCGAATATTATGAGGATGGATGGATGGAGGATGATACCAGAAGAAAAGTACATAGTAAAGTACATGCCCAGACACTCGTTGGAGAACATGGATGCTCATCATCCATCCCCTCCTATTGTTCGACTTTCTACCAAGGTGAAAGAAGAAAGGAATGGCATGTGAGCCTGTGTCAGGGTACTCTTTATGTGCAAGTACCTATACTACCCACTCCCTTTGCTCTACAAAAATCTGTGCTTTGACTTGCTCCAAAAGACAAAGTCTTGTTTCTTGTCCTTCCTTTTGCTCTCTGCTCATTCTCCAAACTACTACTTAGCCATCTCTTAACAGAGCTTTTCCTCTATAAAAAATTGTGGAGACCCTTTTGTAGGAAGCTGACATGTGACTTTTTATCTTAATTAAACAAGAGAGATAATACTGCATCATCATAATCATTCTCCGGCTACTACTCTCTTCTCTTCTCTTGCCACGTTACAACTTCATCCCCTGAATGGCTTTCTTATGGGTTGAACTCTTATAACAAAATGTGTTTTACAGTCAAGGAAAAATTTCCACTTGGCAAAGACTCACATCATGAGCTGTAGGGGCCAACGGCAAAATTCTAATGATAATATCAATTGCTTCAACGGTGCTCGTTCCTCCCTCTCCATCTCCATCTACATATTATATGCTTGTGATATATATACATCCTTCCATGTATTTTATACTTGCTCATAAAGAACAAGAACTAGTACGGCTTTTGTGTTCTTGTTTCTTTCACACATATTTTTTCTGCAGCTTGGACGATGGCATGGTTTTGGTGTTGCTGATGATGATGATGACCTGTAGTTGTACACAAACAAGCGTGTATTATAGTACTGCCACTGCCACCATTTATATATAGATATATGCATATTTTCTACAGTTAATAACTACATAAACGTGGAGAGGTGTTTCCCTCTATATTTTCTCCTTGTTTGTGTGTGCCGCAATGCAGTGTCTGCAAAAGGGCGTTGTTGTATGCTGAGAAGTGCTCTGCTTTCGTGAGGGAAGGAGAGAGAGAGAGAGCGAAAAAACTTGCTAGTTTTTCTGGTGTGGTTGGGAAAAAGTTTTTGGAACGGAGAAAGGAATCGAATCGAGAGGATGAAGGAAAGAGCGAAGAAGAGAGAGAATGTATATGCTGGTTGTTACTACATGTATGATGAACAAGAAAGAGAGTAACAGCAAAGAAAGGGAGACCGAACTGCGAGAATATGCTACATTTTTGCTGAAGTTGCTCTAAAGTAGTTGGTACAAGTTCCATGCATCATGCCCTTTGTGGAGAGAAGCAAAAGCAATGCACACACACACACTACTACTATAATATATATTTTTCTAGGAATTCTGCTGAGAAATTTGGCACAAGTCCATTTCATTGCTGATGTTAGAAGTTTGAAGCTCACTGGCGTATATTTCCCGTGATAAATCGTCTGTGTATATAGCACATGATGATGATACAAAGGCATCGCATGTATTTAATTTCAAGAGGTTGCGTTTCTAATATGCGGAAAATGTTGGCCCGCTTTCTGATAGAGGGAGAACTCTGCGCATTGACACTTGGGAAATGGTAAATTACCAACATAATAATATTCAATACTATGATGACTTGACTTAATAAAAGTTCATGGCACGGAATGAAATGGAAAATTTTTAGTGTAATTGTTGCGGATATTTAATTTTACTATATTTACTGTTATTACTTTGGCTTGAGGTTTTCTCCAAGAGTCAGTTGGGTAGGTGGGCTTGATTATTATTATTGCTTAATATATTTTGTGGCGGATATTAAACAAAATGAGTTTTGTACTCTTGCTCTCTCTGCGCTAAGCACATAATGCATCCACATCCATGCCACGTCCATATACTCACGCTTGGCTCTCGGGTCTCATCCATGAGCATTTTGAGTAAAGAAGCAGAGCATTAATATTGATTCCGAAGGAGACTTCGGACGGAGGAGAGAGAAAGAGAGCACATTTGGAGAAAAAAGACCTGTGGCTGTGTGTTGTCAAATGGCGTGCTTTTCCTGGTGCTATCTACTAAATTTCAGAATGTATGTGTGTGTAGGAAAAAGGGAAGATGTACAGCAGGAAAGCGAGGCAAATGGAATGGGAAAAGATGACTGGAGAGAGAGAGAAAGAAAAGTGAGATAAAAAAAAGGTGAGAAGCCGTTTTGTCACCAGTCGCAAGCACCACCAGGGTAGCACCAAGCACGAACACAAAATGAAAAGGGATTTTCTCGGCAAAAAAGTCACTCGGACGCGGAGAAAAGGAGCGAAAACATTGCGACATGTACTACCACAGGGAAAACTTAATAAGACAAGTAATGCTCCGAAACTTTTTCCAGTCTATCGTGCTGTGTGTGTGAAGATAGAGTGTCACAAAAGGCTATATTAAGCTGAGAAGCGGATGTGAATGCTAAAAAAACATGTAGTCGTTCTGGTGTTAAATGGCAAAAAATCCTTCGCTTACTTTCACAAAGTTGATTTTCGCATGAGCCTCTTTATATATTTCCAAAAACATGAATGCATGTATACATATATATGTGTTTAAGTAGATATTTCGGCAAGCCCCCATCCCATGCATATGAATTTGTCATTGTACTTGATGGAGATTTCCCTCTCGGCAGTTTCTGTTTACATGCATCACAATTTAATCGGGTCTGCAGGTGCACGTAATGCCCATCCTTTTGAAGCTATATGACTTTCGTACCACACATATGTACATGGTTGTTTGGATGCCACATTTGAAACCAACTTTGGAACAAATTAATGAGAAATAATCATTTCACCAATTACACAATCTTGCTGAGTTGGGTCATTCCTAAATGAGTTTCCTCCAACTGCCTGGAAAAGTCACAGGCTGGAGAGCTTCTGTGACTATGTCTCTTTCCCACTCCAGTCAGAAAGCGCATTGTTTTAAGTGGAAGCATTTTCCCTCTGTGAATTTTCGTAATTATATGTCTCATATATTTGGCTCTTCGTGTTTTCATGAATATTTCCTTACTTCTATACCACATCGCAGCGAGGGCTTCGTCGTCCAAATCATTTTTCCAGCTATGTAGAATAGAAATGAAACAGCTAGCAAAACGCAATAACTGTAAGTTAAACATGACGTGCGAAACGATACAAAAGCGATTGTTTACAGATTTCCCTTTCCATAAAAAGAGACTTTTTTTAGCTTAATATCATGTGAAGGCATGTGAATCATGTTTGCTGGAAATATAATATAAAAGAAGAACAACAGGTTAGACACGAGAACGCATTTACCCATTTCTTATATTACTGGAATGTAAAGATCAAATGGGAAAGTGATACGATCATGAACAACTGGTGGAACAACAAGAGAACGATTATTGAAAACGACTTTCCTTGCTTTTCCTTCTGTTTATATTCTTGATAATAATGCATGAAACATACGTTAATTTGTAGTTTTGTTCACAAATGTTTGTTCCATAATAATATGAAATCATTTACACGAATGGTGCCACACAACACACTGTTGTGTTCAACAGGATGTGTATAAAGTAGTGTAGCAAAGTTGGAATACACAATAGCCTCCAGTTCCGAAAGATAAAAGCTTGCATGAGGGATGACTAAAATACACAAACAAATAAATATTTAGGTAAAAAGGAATAGAAATATGAAACCAGGTTGAAACATGATGTCCTCCGGCCAAAGCAATATGATACAAAAGGGTAAATAGTAAATAACAAAATAAACCAACATAAAAATGAGCGCTGCATTACTGAAATGAAAGCTCTGATGAAATGAGCATTAGACAAAAAAGAAGAACATTTCTCATTTGTATATTATATCATTTTGAGAAAATCCAAAAAAAAAATATGTCCACAAAAATAATGACTTTGGCATTTTCTTCCTTCTGCTCGTTGATTTAGTTTAGAAATTTATCTTTGAAAACGTGTAGAGATTTTTCGTTTGATATTATTCAAGAAACATCATATCATTATTTTAGTTCTTCGAAGTCACCTCATTAAACTTTCTAACAAGGACAGAAATTGTGTAATAGGACCGCATGTCGAAGTAAATTGTATGATATTTTTCTACATATAATACATATAGACAATGCGTGCACAAGCATATTATATACTCGCAAGGTATATAATAATATGCAGGCTCGTTAAAAATGTGCTAACATGTCAGACGGGATCATCATCGTGATCAGTGGGAGCGTCGCCTATCACTCAGGGTACCAGACCTTTTCTCATCCCCACTCCTTTCTCCATTTCGCAAACCAACATCGATTTTGCCAGCACCGTCGGAGCAAAGCTGTTTGAAACGATGAGCTTTATAACGTTTTCTCGGAAATAAACTACTTACAGCTAACAAAGTCACAAACCTGATATATAGACATGCGATATAGGACATATAAGTAAGAGAATCACGTATATTTTACATTACACCTGGCTATTATTAACTTTATCCCCGTCTTCTCACCAACATATCAAATGCTCACCTCGCTTGCTTTCTTCTCTCCCATGAAAAATTTTGATGAAGCGACAACCATACTAAAGCTTCTGTATAGATGGTCGGTTTGGTGAGTTGAGGTTGTTGAGATGTGTAGTAATATGCTAAGCTCAAAAGGAGAAAGCAGCATCACATCACACAAGTCTTTTTGATGATAATATGTGATGAGCACTTTGGGAGAAAGTACACATGCCGGATAGAAACGGATCGTGAGCAACTGCTTTCTCCATGAGAGAGAGTCAAAGCAAAGCTAAAAGTGAAAGCCAAGCCAAGCCACACCAAACCATCAACATATATATCCATCCACCCAGCCACTGCTCGCGTCTTCTGCGTCTCAGGTTCAGCATCACATGCTCATGCCATGCAAAATTTTCGCCCGTTTCCGTCTCTCTGAAAGGACTACACAGAAACAGCCGAGAGAGAGAGAGAAAGAGAGGAGACGGGCTATAGAGATGAGAGGGAAAACGGGAGGAGGAAATGGAAGCTTTCGTACGGATTTTCACTCCACTCCCAGCTTGGATTCTGCATCTCTCTATTTTTGTACTGTTGCTTTCACTTCATCATCATCAACAACACAACAGCACATGAAGACTCTGTCTCTCTGCACAACGGCTTTAGGTGTATGTATGGATGGATACAACTCAGAAGCTATATACACGCTCATGATGATGATGACACGACAGTGGTGTGCTTTCTTCAGGCGTGTTCCATTAAGTGAAAGCATAGAATCATCATGACCACTTTATACTCTAGCTTTCTCCTTGCCCTCTCCATTCTATTCAAAGTGAAAGCTGTACTTAGAGTTTCCACTCCTTACTCCATTTTCATCTTCAAAACAACTTCATTATTGTGGACACAGTGTGAGCTGAAGAAGACGGCTTGTATATATACATAAAATATCTTGCAGTCTATTCATATTACATTGTAGCTCATCAAATATTTAAATGTATAAAGTCCATCATATGCATGCGCTCAGACAATCTTGGTCTCTTGCTTTCTCTACAAACAACTTGTATTTATCTTCTTCCAATTTGCAGGCAATTCCTTAACTTTCTCTTGAAGTGAGCTGAAAGTATATAGGATATATGCACACGTAAATGTACATATTTAGAGACTAGGTGAGACATTTGGATGACGATGTGCAAATGTGCCACTTTTCACCATAGGCTTGTTTTTATACCAAAGACTGTCAAATATTTAGAACACGCTATTTGCCCCTCTGCCTCCTACATATTGGATGGTAACAATGAATATGAGAGATACAATACGCAATAGAATGTTACTACGAGATGTCATATCCTCTTCATTTTTTTCCATCCTGAAAGGACACGACAAGAAAAAGGAGTTGAGTTATTGACACTTTTTTTTGTTATTTTTTCCTGCTCATCCTACCTACCACCCCACTTATGTACATTTTTTTAACACTTTTTGGGTACGAGAAGGGAGATGCAAGCACTTTGCAATAAAAGCCGTATTACATATATTCTCATGTATGTACACTCGCTTGTATGTACCATGATGTTAGAGGGATAAAAAGGGAAAAAATCTGTCATTCCATAAATTTCCAATACATTTCATGTCATCTGATTTTATTTATTGAAGTTGAGAGAAGAACATGACGTTGATGTCAAATGATAGAATCTTCCCTCACTCAATACATATAAAGATGCAGCAATTTCTTTTCTCTGGATTACACGCCATTCCAATGGCTTCCAGTGAAACTTTTTCCAACATACACACACGTCTCTACTTCTTCTTCATGACATCCTCCTATGCCGTAAGTAATATGTGCTACATACACACAACAGTCTTGAATTGAAGAACGTAGAAGTAAGATATATAGAGGAATCAGCTCTTCGTTATCCTGATTTTAGTGGAAGTATATAACATTTTTCATTAATTTTATAATCTTGCTGATCTGCTTCAGGGAAAAAATATTTCCTTGGGATAATAAAACATTCCTTTTAAACATATATATTGTCAAGTATAACGTGCAATGTAATGTAAAAAAAATACCAGTATATATATAAGTACTTATGTAAGCTCATGTTTCTCATTTTCTCATATATACTACCTAAGTATAAACGTGACATGATGAGAGGCTAAGGAAGGATTCTGTCATTAAGTATATCATATGGTATAATATAACGTACAGTTTTTTTATTAAAAGAACTTTTCATCAACAAGATATTATGTGATGATCAATTTAGATTACTTTCAAGGAGTCTCCCATATACACTACATTAAATATGGGAGAAATGAGGGTGGTAAAAGCAAAAATGGAAGAAGAATTCATTACTAAAGCTTCTCTATTTCCATTCTGTAAAGTAAAAGGGCACATATACTACATCAATGTGACCTTGAATAATACATGTAGCACAACAACAGAGTAATTCTTCCCTTATTACTTCTCACACTTTTTTTTTGGAAATAAAAAACCTCACAGCACACAAACTGAATGTGTAACCAACCTCAACACTAAAACTAAAAGTAAGTAAACATTTTCTTTAAAGCCGTTTGGGATTATGTTATTAGTTACATATACATATACCCACCCCTTATTTTGCTTTTTCCTTTCTCCTCCTTACGGATCTTTTTCTTGTGAGGAAAAAGTTAACAAGGTGAAAAGAGTGAAAAGATTCTGGCATAGAGTTACAGAGGACGGATGTGCAATTTATCTCATTCAAGTTGTATAATGCGGCATATATACACATACACATGACTATATATATTTATCTATGTATATAATATGACTTTCAATTCCAAAGCACTGCCTTTTTTGTTTGTTGCTTTTTACTTGTCTCTCTCTCTCTCTCTTTCTCTTTCTCTGTTCTTTTACTTAAAGTTCTGGTATGAAAAGCACACATTAAATGAGTATTTTTCCTTTCCATTTCTTCCTTTCATCATGGTTATGTTATAGCTAGTAAAAGTGTAGGCGATAAAAGAGAGTAGAAGGAGTGGAAAGTAGATGAAATACTTTCGGCGTTTTAGAAGAAATGGCAAATGGCTATCGTGGTTTTTGTTTTGTATATATAGAGTAAGTTTACATTATACATGTATACACACATTTTTGTTTGTGTGTTTTGTGTTGATGTTGATATTGTTGATGCCTTTTCCATGTCAGTAAATCAATAATTCACTGGTTGTTCTAGCATAACTAAAGCTAGAGAAAAGTATCGACTTGGTAAAAACGAGTTCGATACATATTATACTACTTGGATTTGGGAGGGTACAATAAAACACTGCACTTTGAGTGGACTTGGGACAGGCAGAGTATGTAGGCATAGGAGTCAGATTACGACTTTAAGTGCTTAAAACATACATAGAAATAGAAATGTTGGGAAAATTACGCATATCATATGCCATAAGCTCTTAGATTTGTAGTTTCAGGCGAATACGAAGGAGGTCTTCTTTTTCTACTTGAAGCTTTTTTTATAGTATATTGGATTTATGCGTCTTTTTTGGGGATACGATAAAGAACATAATGTGCTGTGGGACATAATCCAAGGAATAGCTTTAGAAACGGTTTAGAAAAACCCCTCCAAAAAAATTCGCAAGATGTTTATAATCAAATATTGAAGTACTTATACGTATCCACCTTAAAGTGGTCTTCTATATATCCAATAGCAATTTTTAGCAGCTAACAAAAACTAGGAAAAGGAAGCTTAGAGGCGTTGGGGTTCACTCAAGTGTCAAATATTATATTTACCAAAATGAGTAGGATGGGTGGTTAATAAGATCAGTTGTTAAAGATGAAGCTTTAAGAGGGAGCGACACTTGGTACCTGGAGAATCTGGAGAGCCCCTGACAATATAATGCTTTCATGCGATGCGAGCTTATATACTGCTCAAGATTTCACCATGAGATAATGATACATATTGAATTACCCTTACTCAGTATTTAGGTAGCATATGTGGCAAAACGGGTTTGGCAAGTGAGAGGTAGTATAGAGACCTATCCATACCACACACACTATAGCTTGTAAAAACGAAAATGATATTGCATTTTGATAGCTTTTTCTCACCTCATGTTTACAATGGTAGAACGACACCATCATCATGAAGGAAAAAAAGGATTTTTTTATACTGGTGCCACAGACTATGCTACGATTCCATGCTATAATCTCAAAATTTTATTCCCATTTTCGCAGCTTTCTACAGGCTGTAAATATATGTAGGAATGTTATTATCAGCGTACTTAAGTAAATAATATTTTGGCTTGTGAGAACAAGAGGTAGAAAGAGGATATTGGATTTTGGTTTTGGCACTTATGAATTCCAGTTTTTTGCATTCGCTTTTCTACAAGAAAGAGGAATTTTGGCGAATGAAAAGGCACCACACGAATAAATAGAGAGAGAGAAAGTCAGTATTTGAGAGGGTGAAAGAGAGAAATAGTGGTAGAAAACAAAATGAAAGTCGTAGTCATCAACATACAAGCTTTTGGCTTGGGTTTGACTTGACTCCTGGAGTGAATATAATACTGGAAAAGGGAACGGAGGTGAAGTGAAGGGGAAAAAAGAGAAAATCATGTTATTTCTAGCTCAAGGCTTTTTCTCTCATGTCATCTTTCATTTCACAAGGTGTGGTTTCACAATTACATTGATTATGTGTAGCAGCTGTCGCGCTCTATTTTACTTATGTAGAAATATGCTCGGCCCCTGTTCCTTTCCATAATTTTCATAATTTACTTGAAGCATGCGATCCCTTTTTAGCAACGTTTTTTGATGATATGATGAGAATGGCATATGCTCCATAGACATCCGGCAGTTGTAAAACCAAGCTAATAATACACACATATATAGTGGTTGACACTTTCATTCAGTCTTTTTCTCTCTATTTAAAAACACCACTTGAGTTTACATAATGGTATGTCCTCGTCAGCCAGCAGCCCATAGAAAACTCATTGTGTCATTTTGAGAGGAAGTTATGCCAGGCTCCAATGGCAATAAGAATGTTTGTACACGCACATACTATCCACATTTCCTCCTTCCTTCATCAGAGTTTCATGAACCTGCGTCATCTGCACTTTTCACCGTCCCCACTCTATGTATTATAGATTATCCTACCACATCGCGCACCACATTCATTTTTTTTCAATGGCCCTTCTGTTTTCTACTACTAAAGAAAGAGAGAGAGAGAAAAAGAAAATTTTATGAACCTGTGGAGAAATGTGGAGATTCATAGCAAAGAATCCCTTTTTAAGGGAGGGATGAACACAGCTTGAGAATATGGGTCAAGGCCGAAAATTCTGTGTGTTCTATGCGTACCACAAGCGACACTTGTACGGACGGATACGATTTACGGTATCAAACTTCAAGAATCGCCCCAAAAATTCCATTCTCACTCCCATTTTCATTTATAATATCATGTGAACAAGGAGAAAATATATGGACCATTTCCCCCATCCCATAACTTTGCTGTCACATGCCCGTCTTGCGAAACGGGCAACATCCCCATGTTGCCAGCTAAAAGTACCTATAGCTATATATAAGGACGAAACCTCCTCCAAGCAAAAATGTGAATGAATGTTGATCCTTGATACTCAATACACAGCCAGCAATGTGGAAAGAGTCAACAGAAAAAAAGGCATTTGTTATTTCACACATAGTTTACTTTAGATACACATGAAAATGATGAAGGAAGCGAGACATGGATAATATATTAGAAAAATAACGATGATACTCTAGTTTGACAAAATAGTAGTTAAGAGAAGGAAAATTTGTTGGGTTGGTGCTATGTTTCATGAAAGAGCAGGAGTCCTTGTTCGTTTACTTTGAATTCATTAATTTTGTGGATTTGCACATGTCAAAAGTGATAGCTGTTCCCTTCCTTGTGGCAACAAGTGAAAGCTGCTGATTAGCTTTACACACACAAGTTATACACTGAAAGACAGCTATACAGACAGATGTATAATTTTGTTGGTGGCTCGTGGATACTATCCAAAAAGCCTGAAAAGATCTCAGTCTTAATATAAATTTATATCCCTGTGAACAAGGAACAAAACCAAAATTCTATGAAAATATTGCAGTCACTTTGTTTACGATGACAGAGTTGCCATTTCCTTGATCTGGCTTCAGGTCTGCTTCTGCTTTCCAAATTGGGAATTCCTGCTGACTGACAGAATGAAAGTTACATCTATGAAAATTGCATACGGAGATTATATGCTTTAATGTGTGCTACACTAGCTTTGTGAAAATATCTGAGGGAATATAGGTACATAGATATATATTACATACAAACGAAAAGTCGAATCACGTACACATAGATTCAAGTCTCGAGTCTACATTATCTTAAACTCATTTGGGAAGTATGCGCTCATTTGTAAACAATAACGGAGAGGAAGTAGACCCCGAGGAATTATCACTCCAACTTCATTTCTACTGTTATTTTTTTCTCTTGTTTCCCTTTTTGTCCATAGAAATTAAATGAAAGCTCAGCACACACGTTTCACATTCTCAAAGCGACTCCTGTGAGCTACCGGAGGAGCGGAGATAATCAAAGCTGATATTGTGTTTTATATATCCCTTTTCTCCCACATAACTACAGTCAAAATGTATACGTAACGTGTGCAACAAACAGAATGGAAGAGAATTTTCCAAATAAAAGAACAATAGAAAATGTATGCTAAATATATACACACAATTCACGTAGACGAACAGTCTATATATAAGTATACTATAGAGGAAATAGTTAATATGAAAAAAAAACAGAAGGACAAAAAAGAGTTGGTGCTGTGTTCTTTGAGTGTATTATATGCATGTATACAACACTTTTTCATCGGAATGTGCTGTTTTTATGCGTATTTTTTTCTATGCAATTCACCATTCACCCTTATAACATTTTGCATTCCATTGTAAAAAGAGTACCCGATAAAAAAAGGTTCTCGTAGGATTTACTTTCCCTTTGATTTCTTTTCTCAATATTACTTACATGTACTATATCCATATCTCCATTCTCAAAAATAAAAATGCTTCTCGGAATTTTTCCACTCGTTGCCTTTACTTTGGATTTTCTCTCCATTTCACAATTTTTTCGATACATACATAATGAAACTTATTGGTTCTTTATGCTCTGCTCTACACTCACACAGTAGTCACATCTTTATTCCAGACAACAAAGACAGCACAGAACTCAAAACTGCGACGAATTCTTGTTTTTGAGCACGCCTTTTGTGTGATTGTGTGACGAACAATACGACTCATTCTCGCATAACTTTCTCCCCGTTTTTCTGTGTGAAAAGGCAGGGACATCTGTATCCTCCTGTCTTTAAGTTGCTATATATTCTGCGAAAAAAAAAGGAATTGAAGAATGCCCATATAATGTATTCCATTGTGAGAGAAAGGAATAAAAATACGACATTCTCTATGATTGTGACACGTTAGATATAAAGCAACAGTAGACCTCATCATAAAGTCTTGTTTTTTTCTCTTCTTATGAGCTTTTTTCCGTCCCCCGATGATGGGAATACATAAAATTGCTCACACTATATTATATTATATACAGAACTACTTTTATTTAGCCTTTAGCACATTGTTATTGTCAAAGAGGAAAAAAATCGCAATAAAAAAGAGAACTGAGAAAATAAAATAGGGATAGGCTATGTATAGTTTATATGAATAGTTCAAATCTCTATGAAAGTCTGTGGAAATTTTTTTGTCTCCTTTTCTCTAACCATTACATTGTATTTGATGTAGCATTTTTTTGTGTGCTCCTTTTGTCGCAGCATGTAGCGGTGTAGTGACAAGTGTCCTAGTCGTCACATGGAAATCTCCAGCTTTGCACCCCTGCTTTTATATGTCCTTTTTCCTTGTGACCCTTTCTTCTTGGATTTTCTATCCGCTCTCTCCCTCTGTCTCCTCAATTCGAGGCAAGTGTGGGAGTACTTGAAATGAGCCAGCAATAAATCTTTTTGGAGTCCTGTGGACAAAACTCTCCTGTGGAGAAAGTAAACCGTGGAGCCAAGCAACCGTGTGCACATATAGAGTTATTCTCAACGACACGGGTGCACAAAATCCCGTATCAGGGAGATGAATAACAATGTGTGTCGCGGAGTAGCAGCAGTGGTGGATGAAAAAGTGGTGGTCACAATCACAATAGTAAATGCTGAATGTCGCAATTTAGTATCACATGCATGCAATTCCAAGTATTTAAATATAAATATCATATCAACTTTTGTTGTTTTCCAAAATGTATATCTAGGGCAGCTTTGGTAATAGAAATTCGACCTTTATAACAAGGGAAAAGGAGCTTGAGGCTAATATAAACATAAAAATTGCTTCCTCTTTCTCACGTTTTTATTATCTAGGTTGTTATTATGTTCACATAATAAAGTTTCTTATACAATACCAATACGTACATATTACGTGTATGTTTATATTGATATCAGTAACGAAAGTCAGTGTATGTGGAAAAGTTGCTAATAATACACAAAACTGTGCATGATTGTGACATATTCAGAAAATCGGATTGGACATAGTGAGTCACGTTGTTGATGTTGATGGCATTAAACAGGACATATATGGAATTGCATTTCACAATCACAGAACACTCCGAGTTACGTTACGACATATACAGTGTAGAGTGTATCCAACAAAGTCGAGTGTTTCATTTCTAGGCTGTTTCGTCGTCGAAAAAATAAATGATGGGGAGAGAGAGAGAGAACGAGAGGGAGAAAGAGAATAGAAGAGGAAAACAATAGAATGGGAAGGAGAAAGTGGTACACAGTAAAGTCAAACCCAAGTCAAGTCACAGCCACAGGCAAGCAGAAATAAAGAAGCAGAGATAATTTACGGAGATCGACTATAATGTAGCTCTCTCTCTCACAAAAGAGCTCAGGTAAAAGGGATAGTATAATACAGAGAATAGTTCACCGTTTTCCCCTCTTTGCACATATATCTTTATATGCCTGAAGTACATAAGATACAGTTTTGAATTGCGAATCGCAAAAGGTGGTTGTTGTGTACGTAACAAGCTAACAGGACTAAATTGCACATAGGCTCGTAAGGAAAAGTGGGAGACATAAAATAAAATACACACACACACAAAATAAAATACAATACACATGTATTTATATAGATAGAGATATATATGTGGCAGGAAGGAAAGTATCATTATTGCTCTTGAGGGACTCAAAACTTTTGCGACAAAACACTTTCATTTCATTTCCCTTGTTACCAGTTCATCTTGCTTTGGCTTCTGCTGTGGATGACATGCCAGGCACAGCCTTATATTAGGAGCGAATAAGTGTGTATGTTCTCCTCACGTTTTAGGATGAGTGTACAATATTATAGATGGGTTGAGTAGAATGAGGTATACCTTAATGTACTCATATTTGTACCATGGAAAATTAGCAGGTGGAGATAGAGTGAATGTTGACTGGAGACAAAATGAGAGCGAGGTAGAGAGTGGAGACGTGCTTGAGAGCGACATGAAATTCAACTGCTTTTGATTTTTGTCATACTTGGCAGCTCTCGCTCTTACCATCATCGGTCGCTCTGTATATTTCTACAAGTACTCTCAAACTGTTTCCATATACTTACTTTGTGGATTTTATATATATGTACACACTTCAATTTGCATTCCCATTTGGTGGGGGATTAGGAAGCGTCTGTAATAAGCACAGTAATTACTACTTACAGAGAGAGTGAAAAATATTTACGAAGTGAAGAATAATGGAGATGGAGACGCTCGCAACACAATGCATATTATCTTGATTTTATGTACGCAAATAAATAAATGTCTCATTTACAACTAAAATAGCTCTTAGCAAAAGTTAGGTGGTTGAGCATATATACGAGCAGGACGGTTTTTTATGGTTCAAGTAATAAATATATGTCAATGCTGATCTACCTGCTTGTACGTTAGAAAGCTGAGATAAGATCTTATCAACTGACTATAAAACCAGTGGTGATGTTATTCACGTTACCTTGAACAATTACAATGAATGCTTTTCATATTGTGGTTTGCTCTATATATTACTCTGCAATTTGCATAGCGAAGTAAATTCCCATCCGTGTTTTTGTACAACGAAATCTGATGCTGGAGACTAAAATGTACACTTACAATTTACAGACGAAGTAGCGAACGTGCTTGTGTACAATGCTCGTAAAATATGCCGCTTCGTAAGCAAACGCTACAGCTATTACAATGATAAGTACTTTACTGATAATACAATGTGGCTTTGTGTGTTAAGTGACTAAATCCGATGCTTTTGTGGGAATCATGAAACATCAAAGTGAAGTGCAGTTTTTTTTGTGTCAGCAGCGGTAACCATAAAAAATGTATGAATGTATGTAAATCCCAGTAAATTGCACATAAAACTTAAAGACAATGTAAAAAAACTCCCTTTCAAATATTTAAAGTCTGCATACTATACTTAGATACTTGCTGAAAACTTCCAAAACATGTATTATAGTTTCACTAGCATTTATTAT
>JAANSM010002168.1:0-15837 GCA_036850725.1 Orchesella villosa
TTATATGATGGTTTGTAGTTTATAGTTTTGTACCAACTTTTGTACCTTTCGTAATTCTAACAAATGTTAACTTGTAAATGGAATGGAATGACAAAACAACTCTTCAGCTCAAGATTGCAGAAGCCATCACCTCTATTTCATCGTATGATATGATTTTATTACAGATTTTACCTTCATTTTAGGTTAGTGCTAGTTACAGTCAGTTGGAGTTGGATGGTAGATGAAATATGTATATTTTTATGGTGAACGTGCGTGCAATTTTAGAATCACTCTTCTGAAAAGTCAACTTGAACAAGAAATGACAAATAAGTTGAGAGAGGAGAGAGAGAATTATGAATAAGAGACTTGATTCTTGATCCTGATGATAATATAATGGTGTTTTTGAGAGCAGGAGGAGTGTGATGCACATTTTACAATGCACTTGCGAGTGTATATGGCTTGCATTGATTTGATCATATTTTTATATTCTAACTGAAAAATAATAATGATGATGATGAACGTATCTAGTTTGCAATGAAACGAGCGATAATAGTAGACCATAGCGAGAAGACAAGTGTGTAAATAGGTGTTTTTAAACCACCAGCGGTTAGCCCAGATACATAGATGAGAGCTGGTCATTATTATTTTTATTCGGTTTGGATGATTTACGGATGCCCTTTGTTATGTAAATGAGAGCATGAATGGGCTTTTAAATAGGTTTAAAGGAGTTGCGGAAGGAGAATGAGAATGGACAATTTAAAAATAATATAGTGTAAAGTTTCAACGTTGCAAAATAATATGCTTGTGGCGCTTAAATTACAGTACTGTAAAGATTCCACAGCTGTTTGGCATGTCACGTACTTAAGTAGTTCTAAATCAGAATGAATCTAGTAACATTGCTGAAATTGTGAGTGATATTTAGGTTCGAAAATATGGACAGACAGAACAGAACAACTTAACTTGTTTTAAATACAATTTAGTGAAATACTTTAAACATTGGAACTTCCATCTAACCAAGCACTAGCACACAATCTTATCATTTCCATCACCATGTTACTATCAATATCATCCTTTGCACCTCCGCTTTGTAACACTGCGATGAGTTATGACCTCTGACGGGATCAAACCATTCTCTCTAATGAGCTCAATTTTCAAACCCATTTGGTACCATTAAAAGGAATAGTTCCTAAATGACATGACAGCCCATAATAATAAATGTAGTGCTAGCGCAGCTCTCAACAGTCATTCATATTTATTTAATGGCTGTTTTAAAAGGCTTTAAATCACAATTATCCACAACAAAAGCTGACCTCAGCATTATATATATTATTATTATTAATGTGACCAAGTCCAAGAAAAGATTGTCAAATGAAGAATGAATTGGCTGAGAAGATAGGAATGTTTTTTATTGCATAAACATGAACATCATGAATGAATTCTAGGAAATCTATAAGCTATAAGCTGACAATCTCGAATGAAATGAAGTACCGAACCAGAAAATCAAGAGAGATTTCGCTGTAAATCCAAGCTACGTAAAAGAAACCAGGAAAACATATTTTTTACCCACGTACTCATGCTATGCTCATTTCTTTTCCACCACCAATAACCTTCAATAGGGAAATTATTCTAGTGCAATAAATTAATTGTAGCCACAGCCTTGGCCACTACCACAAAATTTTAACCATCTTTTTAGGAACAAGGGGAAGATTACTCGCGTCACATAAACAAAAAAACCATAATACAAAATGAGGAGAAGAGCTGAAAAGAGGTGCAAAAAATGAAATGGAAATGTTAACTTTTTCACAGACTATCCAGCCAGATCAACCACACTGATAAAATCTGAAAACAAAACACATGGCTCCTCTAAACAATACCTAACCTGGTAAATTTCGACGTCAGATGAGTCAGCAGTTTAAATCTCATTTTCATTTTGCTAATCGCTTTTTACACCGAAGAAATAAAAAGGTGTACACCAAACTTCACGTGTAAAAGTAATCCTAATGCAAATGTGAATCCAATGCCCACATTTCTTTTTCAATGAGTTTATTTACGATTATCGCATTCCCATTTCGCATCAATAACATCTCAACTCCTTCTTTACATCAAGGAGATCAGCCCCACATATTTTTTGGAGGCGAGGATCAAATCAATACTGTTCTTTTGTAAACCTGAGTAAGACTCATCTTCATCATGAGAGCCTGTCTTTGCACGTTTTGCATCCTCTCAATCACGCTTTTAAGCTTTAAAAGTTTATCCTGGGAGGAACCCAACCCATTTTCAGTTATTATGGATTGGATTCCATTCTTTTCTTAGTAAACATTCATAATACACATGTTATGCGGATGTAGATTAGAAGTGTTTGGTGTGCTATGTCATCTAAATATCTGCATATTTTTCGATAGGCAGTTTTCAATCATGTAAATTTCCTATTTTTTATTAAATGATTTTTTGGTGGTGCTTACTCCAGTGGCGCTCTAGTCTAGCAATGTCGATAAATATGATCTTTATAGCTGATTTGATTTTAAGAGAGAAAACCGGTGACTCTGGTCTCTCTCATTTCTCTCTTTGGTTTGGTGTGTAGTGTGCAGTAGCTGAACTTGGATTATGGTTGGCCACTTTTTTATCTTGAATTACAACTTACAACAAATGACCAGTCATGCAAGCAATAAGAAAGTATGTTGTTGAATATGATGATGATCATCATGATTCTGTTATCATATCATGCACAGACGTACGCACATAATAAGTCTTGTTTTTGTCTTGGTGTGATTGGATGTGTAAGTAGTAAGTGAAGTGAGAGGATCAGCGACCAGCACACATATTTTCAATGCTTTTTAACATTTCTCTTTGATTACTCGAAATTTTATAGGTTTTGTAATCTAAATTGACTCAATTGCTGCTCATTCAGGTGGTGATAATGAACCCATTAAAACGGGACAAGTTTTAATATTTCATGAGTGTATTTTATGATAGAGAAAATATTTTATGAGATGGTATGAGGTCACATACCAAAAATCATCTTGAATAGTACATCGTGCCGTTATTGCGTATTAAACTGTATCTGCCTATTTTAGTTTTTGCGTCAATATCAGTATTGAATACACATGCACAAGGTCACGTCAAAACCTTTACTATTTGCAACTTATTAAAACGTATATTAAAAATTTAAAACGACGTCAAAATGCTATATTACCTATCCAAAAATACCAATGCGCACTAATACGCACATACTTTAAATTCCGGTACAAGACCTAAAATAACAACAGCCCGCAGCGAAACCATTCCACATTTCTTTCATTCTTAATAATTTGTGATTGTATGTTAGAGTAATCTTCAACATTCCTTCTACCGAATTTTTTAAAGGGTCTTCCCTTCCTACTTCTCTCTCATTCTACTCATTCCCTGGGAAAACTTAGGACTGACTATCTATCTAATATTATAAGCTTCAGATTGCTTGCTCATTTTTCTCTGGTCACACTCAAAAAGTTTCCAACAATACTCTTTATAACGAGCTTGGTTAAAGGTCTTGTACAATACAAAATTCCCATACTCTCCGATTTATAAAGATACACAAAACACAACGCAATCTGTAATATTTAAAGAAAGAATAGAATACAGAACGAGCGAGTGAGTGAAGGACGACGAGTGAAAGGAAAGCAAGGAGAATTACCGAAACATTATTGTCTGATATCATTATGATTTTTTGTTAGAGCTCCGGTGGACGGTATGCCGTTTGCTTGCGTGTGCTCACAGTGCTTTTCGATGCTCTTTACCTGCCACTACGAATCTCTATATTCATTTTAATTCAACATTTCATTTCACTCTCAAACAGAAAGGTCCTCTTTTGAGTTCTGACAAAAGGATATTTATCTTCATTTCATGCATTCACTATTCTTTTTTTCTTCCAGGTGAGATTTGATAGAGCCCTTATTCCTGCATCTCTGCTCGCCTTCGCCTTCCTCTTCCTTTAGCATATCTTCTTAAGACATCATTGTCAGAAACATTTCAACATTTTCAATCTCAACTTTGAGGAACAATGAAAGGTGGTGTGGTATTCAATGTTGGAATATAAACGTAAGGAAATCGGTGAGTGAGCGAGCAACTAACTGACAACAAGACTTAAAATATTATTTCCTTGTTGTTATGTATATTATCATAATATTCCATAGGATTCTTTCGCCTTGTCCGCAATATATCCGCGGAGTACTTAAGTACCTTCTCATTCTCTCCATCTCTCTCTCGTCTTCTTCTCCTCCGCATCGTATTCTTCACCCGTCCCTTCTAATGACAGGAAAAAGGTGGCTCATGCTGTGAGAAAATGTTTAAATATCTTAAGGCCCAACAAGATGGACAGATTGAACGTTTCGGAATTTCTTATGAAAGTTACAAACCAAACCAATAAGCTATAAAAAGCAAAAGAAGCACCTGGTTTGGGAATTTGGCTTCTTCGGCACGACATGGTCAATACTCAATAAGAAATACATGGTTTTGCTTGATGTTCATCTTCATGCATCTCCCTATTTTACATATTATTTAGGCGATGAACCGTAATCTCATAAAGGAGTTACTACAGCTTCGGCTTTTGAGAGACGTGTCGTAAAACTGTTTTTCAACTTTGTTAGGCAGCCTGCTGCTAACGCATTGATGCGTGCCATTCCTCTTCCTAGCTGCTACTATTGCTCCTGGTGACCCTTAAAGGGAAACATTTTTCTCGAGGGTTAAATTAAGAAAAAGCGATAAATATGATCCACACGAATTCTTCGTTACTTAATTGAAATGCTCATAATTGTGAATTTCGTTTGAAGTTGCAGCGGTTGCTTTCTCATATTTAATTTTAATTTTTGACACATTTGAATCGGACGTTAAAATGTCACATTGAAATATGTGCGTGACATTCAATTCAGCAGCATTGTCATTCTGAGCAAATCAGAAAATGAGGAGCTATTCATGATTACGTTTGTTTGTCATGTGAAAGGTGTGCTAGAAGCCGACCGGTGGACGACCACCATCACCTCACATTCCGAAACTGGTGGTCCCTCAAAAACCTTTTTCAAAGTGCACCACAGGATTCCCGAAAATATGTCATATTATTTGCCTCTTTTCCCTTCTCAACTGGGAACATTGAGACTAAGGATTTGAGACTCCCTAAGAATTTTGGGGACACATAAATAAAGAGTTTCTTTTCCATTGCTAATGGAAATGATTTCTTGATGACCTGATATGATTGTCCTGCTTTTTTTAATCTGTAAAAAAGGTGGAGGAAAAAATCAGGAAGGTTTTGACTTTGAAAAAAAGTATTAAAGAATGTTAAGTTTTAAATAAGGTAAAATCTCCTGCTGATCACTGATGCTTTTTGAGTTGGTGATTAGGTGGGAAAAATGTGTTTGACCAGAATTATAAAGAAACAAAGGAGGAGAGCGGAGCGGACCGACAGCTGTGAAAGGATTGTGACTTTATCGATAATAAGATCAGTCACAATGTTTTCGTCATCTTTGTCTCTTGTCTCCAGCTTCCTACTGATATTGTCTGAAAAATAATATGAATTGGTGATGAAGGACTAAAAAGCAATGTTGAAATAGCAAAATTGTGTTCTCCATCCATTTATCGATCTTGGAAAACTTTGACGTCTGTTCTTATTTGTGATAAAGAGAGAAGTATTTGTAAATTCGAAGATTGTGTGCCAGTATGTTTACTACGCATGGAAATTATAAGAAATAAAGAAAGTTGTAAATTTCCAGAAAAAAAACTATCCACATGAAGTCCTTGTGAAGTTGCATGCAGTTAAGTGACGTCTTGTCTTGTGATGTTGGATGTGATGATGACGATGACTTTTGACCAAAGACGTTATAATAAAACTCTGTGCTTTTGACAGGTTTTTTCTCATCTTCTTCCTTTTCGTTAACGTTCCGTCATTCAATTCTCTATGTGAACGTGGTTTGTTTGGCATTGCATTGTCTCTTCTGGCTCTGTCAAGTCTGTTGGAGAACTGAGAAATTTAACATATTTTATTGCTCTATTTTACCTCAGCTATTTTCCCACGAGGGCTGTGGCCGTCCGTTTCATCGTCGTTGGTAGTAGAAAATACATACATAAATATTACCTTACAGAATAATTTTTATTTTCAACGAATCCAGCAAAAATACTCATGACTTGAGGCAGAATGCACAATACTACAGAGAAAACCTTGTAAACTCGACTCTTCGCTTAATAATCTAAAAGCGTTATGTGAAGTGAGGTAAAGTAAAAGTGTGCAGGAGGATGGTTTTATGGCATATTGCTCCCACATCACATCAACAAACCCTACGTCGCGCATCAGAATAATATATTAAATGCAGCTATAAATGCTCATGCTCATCATGTTCCTTCTCACCTGGTTTGCATAAGTTTCTTCCTCCGTGCTTACTCTTCCCTTTTAAACAGAACCATAGAATTCTATCCTCATATCATCCTCATGTCATAATATCCTCTTCTTCTTCTTCTATGCCAGTTGGCGACGTGTGAATTCGTGAATTGGATTGATGCTGAAAAGCCTAGTCGAGATGATGATCCTACTACTGCTGCTGCTCATGATGATGGTTGAAGAGAAAATGCAGAAAAACCTGACCTGACTTGAAACACTCGTTTGTTACTCATGTATTTTTAGTAACTATTTATGCTGGTGAAGTCACGACTCGCGATTACTTTTTTTTGCAAAAGAAGACAAGCAATAACCATCCATATCCATTCCTTGTTCCTATCTTGATGCTTATAATACCTAACCATTTACGCATGTACATATACCTCTCTTCTATGTACCTTCATATTTTTCTACCTATTTTGTTCCATACTTTTAATTTCCAATTAGCTGAACCTGCGTTAAGTAAGTAATAAATCTTTGTTTTCACAAATCCCATTTATCTTGATTGCAATAAGTATAAGTATACATGAGCTCATTACCACCAAGCCTCATATTATTATCAGGCTCATCGTCATCCCGCACGTTTACAGAAGAAACCTGCTCAATTTTCTGTTTCCATTTGTTTTTTCTTCATTCCATTCCATTTCACTTTACAGTCTCTTCTCTCTCCGTCTATTTGTACCTGCTGAGTTTTTCGACGAGTAATTAGAAAAATTGTTTTATTTTCAACAGTTCTCAGCTCTCATAACATCATATTATTATCACATGAGCGAAAAACAATCTCGCTAATATATTAGCTTTCCATTTCCATTCTGCAAGTAAATTATGCCGATGTTCAATGCCGATATGAGGGATACATGCTTTAAAACATTAAAAAAATAGTTGACTGACTCATTTGTCAGTTCAACTCAAAGCCGATAATTACAATAATATGTAAAAAAAAAAACTTGTGCAAAACGATCCCCTTGTTAAGAAGACCACATGTTTTTGCTGTCCTTCAAAGCGGAACTACTTTTAGATGCATCAAAAACTATTAACCTGTCCTGTAATATGAGATGAATGCGCCTCATACGTAGGTATAACGTACCTCATACCGCTATCCATTTAGATTATGATTATATTACAAATATACTCTAGTCCACGATGAGTACATGGGTATAATTGAAAGTTTATAATGAGGTGCATCCTCACATTTCATCACTACTTCCTGGGGTTATAATGTGCTTCTCTCGACGCTCCTTTTTTCTTTCTCTCCATTTTCCCTTCCTTTTGTTTTTCTCTGATTTGCTTTTGCTCATGTATATCTATCTATATGGGAAGTTTGGTGTAATAAAGTAGACCCCAAATCAAAATAAATTGACTCAAAGTCAAAGTAAAATCCCAATTATAGCTAACCCTTAACTACCTTTTCTACAAATATATATTTCTCTTTTGTTTTGCTTCTCATCCAGAGAGAAGAGCCGCACCGAATCATCATGAAGGGAGAGTGAGAGCGAGGCAAAAGATAGGCAAACAAAAATGCACTTTACTCCTTTTTACTTAGCAATATCCAATTCAATACGAATCCCACGCATGTGGTCTACTCTTCACTTCGTAGTTACCATTACATAAACTGGCAAACCAAACGCAAACATACGAAACCTGTATACTTCGATAATATAACGTGTTTCAACGACCTTAAAACGGCGTCCAACTTTAACGCGTTCAACGCAAATCAATGCTGCGATGCATTAGGTTTTAGTTCGTTTCGTTTCGGTAATGAAGCTCCGGGATTATTTAGCGTATTGGTTTGCTTGAAGAGAAGAGAGAGACAGAAGGTAATTTAGTTTCGTGAAAATGGCTTTTCTCTACATACTTCAATGTATTTCTAGCTCCAACATTGTTTTCTTTTGTTTACTTTTTTGGAACGAAACACGATAATTATCATCCGTATACGAACTACATAGCCCTTCTCAATGGGAGAATGGATTGACTTTTTTGGGAAAGCACATTATGTGGAGCAGCGGGAGGATTATTGCAATTGTAATGTTACCTATAAAAATTCTTGGGTTGATGTTGATATTGATGATGGTGGTAATGACGCTTTTGATTTTAGCTCAGCTCTTCAAACGTTAACTTCATATTTGTTACCTAGTTTGGCTTTGGCTTCCCTCTGATTTTCTCCAGTTTCCAGTAAACTAAAAAGTCTCATGCTAGGGAAGAAAATGATGGAAAATCGAACGAAATAAATGAAATGTCTTAACAAAAGCTCATTTAGGCAGAGCCAAACCAGGTAGTTTGAAAATACATTATGATCGAAGAGAGACTAAAGTAGGGAAGGTTTTTTCGTATGACACACCACGACTTCGCCATTAAAGTTAAACAACTAAGCGTAAAACGTAAAACGACTCCCAATCAGTTTCGATTTTAAGCTGAAGACGACATGATGTGTTGTGATGGCCAAAACTGACATAAAAATGAGGATGGCAGTATTTACTACTAGTAGTTTTAGTAGGAACCTCGCATGATGATAGGAAAGTACCAAAATGGGCTCTAAAACTGCTATTTAATATTTAACAAAGAATTCTCCGCCATAAACTAGAGTTTTTACTACAAATACGGGGAAATTGAGGAGGCATTACGAGACTTGGCAGTTGTTGGTCTTGAGTATTATGGTCATCTTTATGGGATATTCGGACGTGATACTCTTGGCTTTCTACTACTACGATGATCATGATAGTGTTCTCTTGGGAGAAGGAGGCAATTTGAAACGGACCGTGCGTGCGAGCTGGGCTATCTTGAAACCATCCTTGCTCTTGCATTAGATACTAGAAACAGGAAGCCAGTTAACTACACATCTACTAGTCGAATTTATAAATACAACGCATCTATATTTATATTGGCGTTGAAACTACAAACCCCATCTCACACATCAATATAATTTCATGTTAAATGAGAACCAACAAGGGAAAAATTTGTACTCCACTCCACTTCAATTCTCGTTACAAAGCGACAAGCGACAAACAAAACATCAAAATTGCATTAAGTTAGTGTGCGACTGTGTCAAGCAATAATAATAATAGTAATATAGATCCATGTAGATATATATAAAGACCATCCATCTCAAATAAGTATCACATCACATCACTACTTCTGCTCATCGTCAGCTTTCAACTCACAGTTCACCTGAGAAAACTCTTGTAAAAGGGAATACAAGGTGAGATTTTAAGAGCAGACGTTCATAAGAGGAGGACGGCGGCGGATGTCATTCATCTGCATATTATATACTACCTAATTCTCAATGCAAAACGTTTCCCATTCAGCAGATGTGTAGTAAAACAAAAGCAAGGCAAACAGCATTTACCTTTTCCTACAGAACTCCTAACTCAACTTTAGTTCAACCCAAAAAAAAAGAAACGAGAACCAGACAGAAAGGTATCATCACATCACATCATGAGCGAAATGACAAAGCCATAAAAATGAGAAATCGTTGGGTAAAGTTGAGTCGAATAAAAATAAAGGTACATTCAGCATTGTATTACATTTTACATCTCTTAACGTAAAATTAAATACGTTCTCAGTTCAGAAATCAAATCACAATCAGTACCAATCAAAAGCATTACAAGTTGCAAGAGAGCAAGCCCGTGATTATGATATGAGCCTTCTCCTCCTCCTCCTGATACTCACGTCAGATAAAATGGAGCATGCAGGTGGAAAAGGCGAAGAAACAAGAAGGTAGTTCATAGTTGCAGTTTTTGCAAAGATATTTTTTTTTCTTCTCTAGAGCAAATTTCAAATGTGTATTGTGTAAGCAATTCTAATACAAATATAATATGTATGATTTCGATTAGTAAGCCAAAGCCAAAGAAAAAAAATGCATAAATGAAATGTGATGTTAGTGTCATGTCAGGTGAAACGTCAGCATTCATTACATTACATTCATCATGATTTTGATATGAAATGGTTACCTGCTTTCCATTCAATTGAATAAGGAGAGAAAAAAACTGTAAAATTCTTTTTGTATTCATATTACTCACACACACACCTTTTCTACCATAACGAAACTAATGTTGTGCATTGTGCATTGTGGTGCAAACTTGCTAGTAGTCGTAATAATAGCCTTAATTTTTGGTTTGGTTTGGCTAATATGTGTTTAGTAAAGGAAGCAACAGCTTTTTCAAATTTACTCCCCCAGTTTAAAATTTCCTTGTGGGATGGTTGATGGTTTGGTATATTTGTCTTGATTTTGCTATATGAAAGAATGGTTTTGTGAAAGGGAAGCTAAGAGCTAACCATATAATTCATGTAGGTAGTTTATAGTTGGCAGTGTAAAAGTTGGAGATAATATTTTTTGCTAGCAAAATAACACAGCTTGAGCAGAAATGACTGATATTATAACACGACTTTTTCTCACGTATTAATATTCTCATTCCCAAGCTAACTGATCCCTTGTCACAACAAAAAAGAAGGTAAAACAGCGTGTGTGTAGGTGTTTGTGTGTAGTCTTGTTGTCTTATACTTAGGTTGGTCGGATGACTGATGAGTGTGAGTCAATGTCAGAAATTAATCTAGTGATAAATTTGAAATGTGATAGGAGTCAGGTGCAATGTGCAACTGAGCTACTCAAAGCTTTTGTGTATAGGAAAGATGAACGCCGTTTATGAGAATTCAATAATTCCGTAAATATATTATGATCAGGCTAGGTAATTAGGCAACAAATGACGGTAAACTACTTGTACGAAAATGTAATTATCAACTAATAAAAATAATAAAAAGAATTTTGGTAAAGATATTTATTTCAATCCGAAATTCTTTGTACTTAACACTGTAAAGAACAATGGTGTATCATATCTGCTACCTGCTAAAACAATTTAATATTTCAATAATTTTTGTCGTCGTCTTGTTGCTCCATATTTGTCGTATATTCTCTAATTTCCACACATCAACGCATAGTACATCCTGCCACATTAGTTTGCAAATTCGGCAATCTATGCCTAAACTACATTAAAACCATCCATATTTTTTTAATACTACAGCTATATTTCAATCCACGATAGTTTTTCTTATATTCTTCAAGATAGTAGCCCTATCACAAAAAAGCTCATATCGCTATCCTACCAAGATCATCTTATCTCTTCATGATTACAATTTTGCAATGCACATCGCGTGTTGTATAACTAATATAACTATAAGCACATTTTTTCTCCTTCTCTACTCTGCTACTACCACCTTTTTCCACGAATAAAAAACATCTTCTCAAGTGAAAACAAGCTTTTTTGAGATGTCAGCTCCTCATTGATTTATAGCTCCACTGCTACTGCTACCGAACAAAAAAAATTATGTTTGATTTTGGATACTGGTTGATGACGACCAAAGAAGACGAAGGAGAAGCGAGAATTTTGCGAGTGTTTTCTTCGGTTAATTAAAGTCTCTATTTAGTGTAAATTGTAGACACAATGTGAGACTCCACTTACTTAATCATAAAGAGCCTGCAGCAGCAGAAGAGCAGAACCAAAATGTGTGTAGATTCTCTAGCTCTTTCCTCTCCTCTGCTCCTCCTCAATAATTAAGAGACACAAGCCAAAAACGAAGATGAATAGAATGAGCTTGAGCTGGTAATGGTAACTATTACGTTGTTAACTTAAGGTACGCATCATTATCATCATCATAATCATGTTGCATGGCAGTAGCTCCTCTAAACGTAATCGGATTATGGTAAGTTGTAAGTAAAACAGTCATTGTTGAGCTTAACCCGAGAGTAGAGTCTCAAGAGGTTCATTTCCCAATGAAAATCACGACGATTCTTATGTGATTCTCGGGTCTTCTATTCTTGTACCATATGTCTTTCCTCTTTTGTACAACAGTACCTGTGAGAAACAAAGCAGTTTTCTTCTATTTTCTTCTGGGAATTTGAATGCTCAAAAGAATAACACAAGAAGAAGGTCCTCTACCAACGCAATACTAAGATGAGTATCATGATCATCATCATCATCAATCCTTTTTCTGTTTAAGTCTAATTCTCATTATTACCCAAGAGAAAAATGCATTCTTCATTCTTCTCAAGAGGAGAGAAGAGCTACTGCGTGAGCATTCCTCAGTTCCTCTGCTCCTTCTTCCCATTCCACTCCAGACCAAAGAGAGAAGATTTCACCTTTGTATTTATATCATATCACATCACATGATTCACATGCGATGATTTCTTATATTGTTACAAAAGCATTTCATTCCAAGTTTCAACTCTCATCAAAGAGTAGTAAGCTTTGAGTAAGCAACCTGCTCAAAAATCTCATCGTCTTAAAAGCATTTTCCTCGAATTAATGTCTCTCTTTTTCCTTTTGGCTTAGCGTTTTATATGTTTATATGTACACGGGCCAAAAACAAGCAGAAAGAACAGAACTTCATCTCCCAATTTCAAATACAAATAGCTCAAGCTCTGGACTGGAATGGAGCAGTCGGAGTCGTCGTGAATCTGAAGGTGGTTTTGGTTAGGTATTTTAACTCAGGTTGGATTTGGAATGATGATCATCATGATGAGTATTAATGCTTACCCAATAAGTTGTACTAGTTGTAGTTTTGTAAGCTGGATTGAATTTAGATGAAAAAAGAATGGAATGACGATGAGTCGATGATGCTTGCCCATTTTTACGATGCATTTAAAAGTATGCCATTGCCATGCTTCAGCTTCAACGTGGAAACTTGTATTATTGTATTTCGTTCATTCTTGTCCATACATATTAAGATCGCCTAACGTATAGCATACCTGATTCATGTAAGAATGAACTGAGATTGTGACTGGGAATTGTGATGATTATGATGATGATAATCCTGATGAAATTCAATGTATGAGTAAGTCAGGAGAAGCCTCAAGGACCCAAGAAGGCCCAACCTCAAATGTATGTAATACTTATAAAATACGTAGGTATGTACGAACGACTTTACGTAGGTAGTTTAGTAGGTTTTTTGGATTGTGGATGTGGATAATAACGTAATAAGATTGTGTTTGAGTATACATCTCTCTCTCTATATCTCTATCTATCTCTCTGGAATTTGCTAAGGAGCCTTAAACCCAGATATTTCAGGTGAGTAGTAGGTATAAAAAGGGCTTAAGAAAGAGAAAAATACCAAGAAAAATACAAAGCCAAAGCCAACCCGGCTTGGCTTCAATAGTAAGTACAAAGTGGATGGTTGATGGTGTGGGATGTGGGAAGCTTATAAAAATACGAGAATGAACAAAGTTCACTATAATCGCTTTACTTTTCCTCGTGTATGCTTGTTTCATAGTGTAAAAGTGTGAGAAGGAGAAGACGAAGAAGAAGGGATGAAAATGTTTCAGTTTTGTATTTGTACAGAAAACCAAACTAAACTTATCGTTAGTTGATATAATAATATGATGATGATGATCCAATCCTCCTAAGCCTAAAGAGGAGATGGAGAGGACACAAAGCAATACTATATGAGAGCACAAGTGCAGCAGACAAAATGCAACTTGGTATTAAAGGCTGCTACAGGTTTTCTTGCTCCTTTTTCTTCTCTGACACGTTGCTCGAGGAAAAGTTTATAAACTTTTATAAAGGGAAGATGGAATGCATGAGAGAATTACTATATAGTTATATATTACGGTAGAAAAGTAAGTTGGAAACAAGAAGAAGAATATTAAGCATGCTTGGAAAAAATATATATGTATAGGAAAAACTTACCCTCTTTTTTCTTATTTGAGCGAGTGGGTAGTTTAGTTTATAGAAAAAGAAGGAACAGGCATTTGAACATGTTTGCTATTATATAAAAATGTATGGCTTACTCGTCCACATTATTCCATGTCTACAAGAAGAAACCAAACCAACAAGCAAATTGAGAATTCGTTTCAACTTCTCTCTCCTCTTCTGCTCTCCGCTCCTGACTAGAGCTGGACTCTCTTGATGTTGATGCCAATGCCAATGCGAAGGGATGAAATCCCCTTAAGGTAAAATACCTTTGCAGGTAGGACGTATATAAGAGCTGCAATGATGTCTATGTTCAACGCTCCTTTTATTTTGTATAAACAACATATTATTTACCATTCGCACAGTGTATGCATACGTTTGTTTAGAGTTTAACTTGCAATGCACAAATGTATATACACGAAATACAAGGTAAAATAATAATGCAGACAGGATTTTACTTTTATTACCAGAGCAGACCAGGAGGGTTGCATTGCATTATAAATATAATATCAACCAACTTAGCTACTTATACTACTACTTTTTTCTTATTCAACAAGAAGAAGCTTTTACTTACAACTTGTTAGTTTCTTAGATTTTAGAGTGGTGGTATGGTATGGTATTGCATAGCATGATCACACTTTAGTATAACATTAACATTATATCAAGCAACACAGAGAGCTTTTGAAATTCGAAAGAATTCTTGAGTTGTTTTGTTGCCAGTCCTGCTCCTCTTCTTGTTTCTGTTGCGTTTTTTCGAGAGAGGTTCAAAATCCATCCCCAGAAGCATCATCACCACCAACAGTTCTTAACATTACATACAACATATATAATATCAACTCACGAGGAAGGAATGTACTAAAGAACTAGTCCTTTCCTCCTACTTATGCAATAAAAAAGTTGATCAACATTTTACTCCGCTTTTATTGCAACCTTTAAACCTGGTTTGGTTTGGTGAGAGGGTTGGTTGTGCAAATTATTTGTTGCACTAAAGAGTACTCCTAATAAATACATTGAGGGGAGGAGAACTGAAGATGAAGAGGAACGACAGACGGTGAAAAAGTGATGAAGAGCATCAAACAATAGAGAAGAGAGAAGAAGATATCGCTCAATAAGTGCAGTGTAATAAGGATTGTATTGAAGTTTGAAGCGAGTTTTGAAGTTTCGATGAAACGTACTGTTTTGGCGGATTTCAACGGGATTCCTGTAACGAAAAAGCAGCAATAGAAGAATCTACCCTCATATTCGTTTAATAATTTTATTATGTAATTCTGTGGCAGCGTAAAGACTGTGCAAATTTGAGGAGACTAAAGACTAAGGCCAAATGACCATTTTCTTGTGAGTATTTTGACACTAACAAGATTAGAGCGAGAAAGGTATCATCATCCTCATCATCATATCATCTTATTATTAGCTTCAACTCAAATTCACGTAATGTTTTGCAAGGTAGTGAGAGACTGAGTGAGTGCGAGTTATCCTTTTTGGTCACAAACATATTGTGTGTATATGTGCTTGCTTACACAAAAAGAACAACTGTTGCTCCTGCTCTTGCATGTCATTTACTTTGGCATTGGCATTAGCCTGACCTGTCTATTCACAACTAAAAGAAGAAGAAGGAGTCGCAGTATACTATAACATTTTACATTGCAAAAGGAAATGTTCATCTTATTCTAAACTCTTGCAAAAACTCGTCTTGATGATAACATTTTTTCTCTCGAGTCCTCAACATTTTTTTTATCATTATTAGAATTGCACCATCAATCTTTCAAATGTCACTGGATGGAT